>JAQJVL010002223.1:0-113147 GCA_035578905.1 Stictocephala bisonia
AAAAGATCTATATAATGTGAAAACGATTGATCAGTAACCTGCGGCCTAAAGTATGCAAATTAATAAATTGTAATAAAAAGAGTGGAAGCCTAAGAACAACACAAATAAATAAGCAAACAAAATTAAAGTAAAAACATTTTAAAAAGGTCGAAAAGTCTTTATGAGAAAAGGTTCTTACAAACTTGGTTTCAAAGCTGGTATTAGGCGGCGGCACTCCGTTCGAACGTGGTAACGTTGCACGCTTTCCTCTTTGCAGTAATTTAGTACAATTTTTCAATATATGCACTAAATTTAAGAAATAGTAGTCGTATTTCAGTAGTAACTGTGTATTGCACCCGAAAAACACGCAGGCAAAATATACAATGTTGTAACAACGTGGCTGGAAGAGTTTAATTAATTGTCATGAAGGGTAGATCGGGGACATCGTCAATCATTAGTCTGTTTGTTTACTGTCGTCCAGTAAAGAAATATTTTGTTATTGTTGTATTTTATAGAGTGATATTTCTGTAATTTAGTGCGTTCTTATGGATTTCCTAGTAAACTACTATAATTGTCAATTAATTTAATTTTCTATGATTCATATTCCATTTCCAGATTTTGAGAGAACAAAAAGCTAAAGTTTAGGCCCAGTAATTTATGGTAACGTTTTATTGAAATCAATAAAAATAGACTATAAATGTTTCAATATAGTATTGTAATATACTGCAAAGTAAATTATATATTTTTACAGTATAAAAAGAATAAATTAACGATGAAACCACTAAATTACAGTAGATTTCTAGGTACTTAAATCTGGTAAAATATGCATACAACAACATCACCGCTCGCTTACCGGATGTGCAACAATATGTGTGTATGATTCATTACATTCAACTTGCCCTACGCTATCGCGGGAGGAATTGCGTGGCATAATCTTGTCTAAAAACTATAATTTTGATACGTTCTGTACAATCCGGATTCATCTTCCATCATATTTAACCGGTTAACCAGAGTTTACTGTACATGCAATTTTTTTACTTTCTCTCTACTGTAATGTTTCCTTTGACATTTTAAATTTACTAGTTATTATGACAAGGATGTTCGTAAAGACATTTTACCAATATATTATGACATAGGTCCTAATGAAAAGAGGAGCTCTTAAGTACACCGTTAATAGATAAAACCGCTTCATCATTGTTCAGATTTGTACAACTCCTTTTGAATAATATTTATTTTGTGACATTTAACTTGTTGTAACTCTTTTATTGTCTGGTTTAATTTACCCTGAAACTGTAACAGGAACAGGGGTGTATTCTCAACATATTCAGTAAAGTAGCTCTTGATTAAAAACCAATTATGCCCACGTACAGGTTGTTCCCAAAGAAATAGCATAATTGATTAATGTTGTCATTCATTAACATAACAAATCTACGACCAATCAAAATAATTTTTATAATTTTTTACTGTCACTGACGAACGAGTAAGCCATTTATATTTTTGACAATCATTAATACAGTATTTATTTACTGTTTGTTGCGTGATAAGTGAAATTAACTAAGATTGAACCACTGTACGTGTATTGTTGAGCGGGAGGGTCAATACCACTGTTCGTGAATGGGTGTGTGGGTGTGTCAATACCACTGTCACTGTAAGGACGTGTACACTTTGTTGTACATCAATGATATAGTATCCAATTTGACAGACATAAATTTTACTATGTTTTATGCTGAGAAAATTGAGTTGGTACAAAATGCCTTTTATGCCTGTGAAATAAAAATTGAATAGTTTTATAGTTTAGCCTAAAGACAAACTAAAATCACGAATATAAACTAGATGTTTTAATGTCCAACATCAATAAGCTACGTACCCAGTGGTCTACAACCTGTTTTGAAAACAATAACATAACCTCATCTCTCAGTTGACTGTTTTTAAAGCACTAGATGTTCGCGCTCGCCAAATTATTTTACTTCCTAAACATTCGGTCACTCTCAGTCTAAACTTGCTCTTTAGCTAGCGAAGCCAAGTGGCCTATACAAATTTATTGGCCCCTCCCTCCCTCATCCACAGCTAATATCATTGGCGAGGAAGGCTCCTCAACTGGCAATCGAAGAGCTGCTGCGCCCAACTATGTAACTGACTGTGGCATTGCTTTGTTAGTTATTATTTATTTAATATTAAAGAATAGCAGTTTTGTTATAAGAGATTGATGTTATTGTAGTGGTAATACTTAAGGAAATGTTAAAAAAGTATATGATAATTAGAGAAAAACTTATCGGAGCTTCGCAGCTAGCCCTGAGAAAACGTCAATGAACAAGAATCTTAATTACAATAGTAATCTAACGAAAGAGATGGTAAGAATATTGTAGTATGTGCTAAAAGTAAAATATAAATTATAGTATATTTGACAATCAGAGTAAATATTTTGAAGTGAAGGAAGGGGCCACACGGTAAACTTTGCCCCGGGGCCACCCAAAGTCTCTGGGCGGCCCTGTATGTTAACAATGTAAACTGAACGTTTACAGTTGAATCGTTATATATATATGATTCATAGTACGAGTTTCAGTTCCACAGTAAAATCTCCAAAAGTAAAAGATCATCGCAATAGCCCCACTTATATTTCCAGTAGTTGCATCTTCCTACTCCTACACTTATGCAAACGTGACGTGCAGAATCCTTACGAAAAAGATTAATCTCAATAAAGTCTGATACGAGAAACTTGTCAAACATAACCGGAGTTGACACCTAGCTGGTATTTGGCAATGATTCCAAAGAAAATAATATGTAATCTAGTCAAAGAGGTGTTTTTATAAGTTTTAGTTATACAGCACGTTGTGGAATTTCTTGCAAGATGGGAAGATTCTGATTAGCCTTTACAATATGTTGTAACTATCTAAGTAACACCCTGCGTCAAATTTCCAGCGGTGCTATGTTACATGTTTTATCTACACCTGATGCCACACTAGTTGCCACGGCCACTTGCTGACATAAAAACCATATGGGAGCATAATATTCATCAGTTATTAAACCAGGAATAAAGTTTTAGTACGCAGAACTTGTGCTTTGTCTTCTCAAAATATCCAGCAAATGTTTTCTTATGTGGCTTTTTAAATCAGAGAGATCGACCTAAACTTATTCCCAAATTCTAGAAACCTCGTTGTTTTTCTATATAACTTCATAAAAAACTGATATTGAGTTTCTCATTAGCCAATGAATTGCTGAAATGAAAGCAGAATATTTCTGTTTTTGTAGATATGTGCTTAGCTTCTAGGTTCTAAAATAAATTGTTTTAGCCTAGATCCCTCTATTTGGGTTGCAAGAGCAATTTCGACTACTTACTTAATTGTGTTGTGAGATGTCAGCACTATATACAATTAACATGAATGAAGAAGTGCAAAAACAGAGTTTTGTAGCAAGTCGTCGTTTAGGGTGGCAGTTTCAAAAACCTCAAAAGTCACCGCAGGCCTATAGTAAACATGCAATACTACCGCAAGCGGGCTAAAGCACGTTGTTCTCTTTCAACTGAACAGTTCGTGTTTATTATTATAGTGAATCTAGTAGACCATAAGTTGATAAAATCTTCAAGAATTATACATACTGATAAACATTTGAAGTACACATATTAAACTGTAGAAAATTCATAAAAATACTAAGTTGTTTTACAAAAACCAACAACTTACCAAAAACAAACCAAGTTATAGTCCATAAGAACTTATGTTCCACTTCACCAATCAAATGACACTTCAAGTGTTACGATACGATCATTGTTACTGACCAAATTGTTGAAGTAGAAAGCCATGATTTCGTGGGGAGAACATCCCCCAAGCATCACCACGAGTGTGCCACTTAAATGGATTCAGTTTGTTTGAATCGATTGTTTGAGAAGTTAAAGACATTCAAATCGAAGAAGATTGCAAGTCAATGGATCGGCATTTCTATAGTACTGTCTCGGTGATGGAGCGGTCATCGCTCTGGGGATCTCCGCAGTCCCTATTTGTCATCGTCAGCAGACAATTTGGCTGAGTGCCGAGGATCGAACACGCGACCATATGGTGATCCGACCGGCCATCGAGGTCACGACGTTCCGGATGCAACAGTGTGGTGGATTGGGGGAGAAAAGCTCCGTCTTTGGGAGTCTGAAAGCTCTCCCGTTGTCAGAGGGATTACAACATGAAAAAGAAGTTTCTCTCATAGTTCCGATAAGATCATCACTGACCACATTCAAGAATCATGTAAGGCTTTTTGGCTTGAGAAAGTTAACCGAGGCACAATACGAGACTCTGCGCTACATAACGAAATATATAGTGTTAATGATTTCAATTAATGTGAATTGATCCAAATTAGATCAATAATCTAATCTGGATATTAGATTATTTTTGTTTCGTAATCCTGTTCTAGTTAAAATGGTAGATTCTTTCTGCAATAATATTTGTTTCCAAATCTTACATTACTTAATTGAATAATAATAAACAAAAGCTTTATAAAAGACATCTTAAATAAGTACAAATGGGAATAAAGAAAGTTTTTAGGGCTAACTGTCTAAAATATCTGCATAGCTAAGCATTGTAGCTTTTTGGTATTTTAACTATAAATATTAGCCTGCAAATAGAAGTCATTAAAAAAATAGAAAGGTTAACTATAATCTATCACTACACGTGGATTTTGGATTCATAAGGTCATGAAACAGAAAAATTTTAAAACGATTCTGAAGCCATGGCACAACCACCGTAAATACAATTAAGTTATTTTCGAAATTTCTTAAAACACCATCTAAAGAATTCGCTTATTTTAAGTTACTGCTATGGTTCGAGAGTTTCTAATATATTGATAAAGAACTGTTATTTAGATCTAATTAACAAATATATAAATCCACACATTCCTCGTTTGAATATATCAGACATTCTGTCGGTCTAAAATACATTCTATGTTTGCATATTATAATGTGAGTCACGTAAGAATGCTACGTTGGAGATTGTTATCCAGTTAGAACTGCTAAATTTACAAGGAAGGATTGGTCAGTTTGGAAGTCTTAATTAATCACTGAATGCGAATTGATCTGAGAGAACGAAAAAAAGGTTCCCGTTGGCCATGATGGTGATTATTCTCTGGCGTTTTCTGTTATCCCCTCCCTTTTCTCAAGCAAATAAATTCTTTTGCACTCCATGTAGTACGCTTTTTTGCATCTCGCCACCGATATCTTAACCATTTTGTGCTCTTCCCTTGGAACAATTTTCCAATCAAGGACAGCTTGCCACAGTCTTTCACAGATATCTGTCAGTTTCAAATTTTGTACAGCTTTCTTCAACCTCTACAGACGCTGGAGGCTGAATCCTGATCTTGCGAGAACAGGAAAATAAAGTGTGGTGAGTTAAGACACCAATCGAACAGCGTAGTTCTTTCATTTTAGTTAAAAGGATACCTTATATAAGTGACATGGAAATCTCTCACCATTCTCTTTTGTCCTTTTTCGGTGTTCCTGGTTTGATAAGATATGCATCCACACAAAGAAAGTTTTAGATGTCAGTGTAAAAGCTCCGAACCTTCATTGAACTAACACTATAGTAGATGCAGGTCCTTTTTTCACACTTTCGATTCAATTTTTCCTCTCATTTCCAAATTATCTGAGATCCAAGACAAAACTGCTTCATTGCCTCTGCCAGTACTTTAAAGAATCGAGGCAATTTCATATTTAAACTGACATTAGTGCTACTCTCAGCTATTCCAGATAATGGTTTCTGCAGTAAATACAAATACTATGATTGTGTATAAATCCGGTCAACGTAGGCAATCTTTTGTTCCTAAGGGGTTAAAAAATTGCCTAGTCATTGCCATTCATGCTACTTTTACTTACTTAAAACTATTCCATTTGTGATCATTGAGCAATACGAGGCTCCTCGGAAGGTTGAGGCCGTTGAGGGTCATTATGAAATATACTTAAGTGACGATGTTGAAGATTTTAATAGATTCTTAGTATTCAGTTTGGCAATATGTCCATCCTCATATTATCCCAAATCGTTCCTATGAATTATACTTTGTATGCATCCGTATTCTCTCCGATGGCGTAATATTTCTTCGGAAAAATGAAGTGTACATGTTTTCCTTCACTAGAGGCATATAAGTAAACAGATAACATCAAAAAATTCCAAATGTGCAATAATCTGTTTTTGAGTGCCGATGGAGCAAATAAGAAACATAACAATTGAAGAAACATAGATTTACTCTTTTCGATCACAAGAGTTTGGTAAGTTTCAACTCAGTCGACTATTACAAAATATAGTACATAATTTTTAGACACCTGAAGACTAGAGGTGTTTAAGGTGGTTGGGATCCTCCACCACATCCAGCTTCGCTCTCATGTCACTGCTTTTCTGGTAGATCCCCAAACTTGAAGAGTTTTACGGAAGGCTCACGAGTCTTATCTCAACCCTTACCAGGGAATGGTTCCCACTGTTTTTAATGGTATCACAAGGGGTGTTGGGGAGAAGAGAGGCTGACCACCTCTGTGTTTCGCCTTGCTGTACTGGGTTTTCCACACTGTATCTTTTGCTTTCATAAGGCCCTAGTTTCCCTCTGAGGGGGTTCCAGGTTCCTTTTGTTTTGGGTTTTCTTGTCATCCCTATGTTATATTCCAAGCAAGCTTTACTGTCTACTGTGGTGCTGGAAGGGATTCCTGTGGTTGGGGATTCATCCTCTTTTGGTAACTTCAGAAAATGAATAGTTGCCATACTTCATTATTTTCTGTATGGCGTCCTGATACGCGCTCTGCGTTTTATTTATTTTTTTTTCTGTATCTATAATCTTTCTACTCTGGCTAGAACTGTATCAAATTGGCAAACATTTTCTTCATACCTAGAAGAAAAATACAAAATCTTCAAACAACTCTAACATCAATAAGTTCCCTTTTATATAACCATAATAACCATAATATGTTTTAAAAATTAAATAGGACGTCCTCCATCACAAGACAGTTTTTCTGAAGTAATTCATTTTTATTCTAGATACCCATTCAATTTTGAAGATTCTTTTGTAGATTTTACACTAATTTATAGCTGCAGGACACTATCTCAGATATACACGATAGTTTATGATTTGAAGTTAAAATAAAATGATTTTGCCCTTCTCTAGTGCCTAGATGCCGTTACTGGCACTGTTAACCTCTTTATACTCAGGGACATTAACCCCTCGGAACTGAGTGAATTACATGTTAGATTAGAGAAGAGAATACTTAAATATACTACCCAATACCTTTTAGTACATTAAGCTGTCTAATAAAATATAGTTTACGTCTCCTCAGTGTAGTGTTAGATTTTACTTTGGCAGTTTATTACTGCTTGCCACTCAGGGTTTAAGAAAGTGGTACTAACACCTGGTAATATACAGTATGTACAGTATCATTTAGAAAAATGATCTTTTTATAAGTTATGAGTATAAGGAATTTCTGGTGCGAAAATTGAACAAAAAATACTCAGTAGCTAGCTGAGTAAATCTAGATAGTAAATCATCAAAATATTTACAAACTTCCTAGAGAAATGTTACAATATTCTCTTTGTACAGTTAAACCTCCGTTTGTTTACGAAACCCTTCTGTGTGCTCCCTCACACCTTGCCTTTTAGATGTCCGTCCTTCTAAACAAATTCTACGTTTACCCCTTTCGATGTGAGTTGTTGATAAAATGACTCAACTTATGAATATTGACTTGATTATTTTCTAATAAATTTTGAGAATAAACTATTTTTTATCTTTAAAAATCATTAAACTAATATTTAAAAGTTCTTTTTTAAGTGAAAATACTGACACTGTACTGTGAAAATACTGTTCTCGGAGTACAATAGTCAGGGTAAAGGGTAAGAAGCTACTTAACATGTAAGTAAATTCTACGAGACTTTTATCGCATTGTCTGGATGTATGATATGACTGAAATTGATGCATTTCTATACAGTATATACTGTAATCAGTCAATATAAATTTGCTATCCATATCGTGAAAGTCAGTAGTGAAACTGGTGTAGTCCTATTCCAAGTAATAAGATATTTCAATGGAATCAACTGGATCTTTGTCCTCTCATTAATTATGTTTCGAAAAGAAAAAGTGGATATTTTACTTCTTTAAGTTGACGATAACGATGTAGGACCACAACAGCAAACTGACATTTCGCACGAAAGATTTCGATCTTAGTAGCGTAAGATAATCCGTTATCATGGGAATGGATGAAGATATAGTGATTAAAGTTACCTAAATATACGTCTTTGTTCTTTTCATTCCAGCCATAGAATCCAACATGCGTGATCACGCCCCCCAGCCACGTGGTGGACACGACAGGTGTTGAACCGAAGGCTTACCAGCCACTAAGAAAACACTATTCATTTTCTACACGACGTGGACATCTGCCTTGCGAGAACCTATCATTAGACTTCTGTTGGAAAATGTTTTATTGAAATGTGAGGGGCTGTTTAGCTCTTGTTTTCTTGTAGTGTCCTCGGTACATTGTTTACTTTATTACATCCTAAAAAACTAAAAAAAGACAATTTGACTGTAGACGTGCGCATGTTCTGATATCTAACGGTGATTCGTTTTAATTACTTGCTCGGAGCGCGTGCAGGAGAAACAAAAAGAGAGGAATGAAGAGATGTAGAGTAAGAGAGACCACTGGCACTACCTGTAAAAAAAAAAAAAAAAACAGAAGTACTTTCACAGAACAGATAATTCGGCTTCACGGAGACTAGTGGGCAAAAAAACTGTTTCTATAAGTACAATTAGAAAAACTCAGTTGTGTATTTAAAGATCAAATAATATACAAAAATCTTCTGAAAGCAACGGAATTGTAAGGCTGTACGCATTTGCAAACCTTCATTGTTGCGTCTTCTTAACAGCAAAAATGACAGACGTCTATTTGGTAGCATTCTTTCATTGTTATAGCATATTTTGGTCTCCTTTATGGTTCATCTTGTGTGATACGTATGTATGATACGTGGGTTAAAGAGAATATAATATTAAAACTCTGATTATATTATCTGTGGTGAGTGGTTGAAGTCGATAGTAAATGACACATTGTCACACTATCTTAACAGACCTTGAGAAAAATTGTAAACCAATGAAATCTCGCAAATATACAACCAAAAGAAGGACACTTAATATACTAACGTAAAAACTTTAACTGCTAGTATCCTTGTGGAAATATATAGTAGAAATAATGAAACAAAATTAACGAGCAGTTATAAAATTGTACACTTTATTACGATTTAGGCACAGTTTTTAACAGTTTTGTCCACGTCTTTTATGCATGCACGTACAAAAAAAGCAGAGTCCAGGTAAGTATAGATTGTAGCAAATAGCCTTGCTTGTTTGGTGCTCATTTAGTTAGGTGCTCTAACCGTTGGCTGCGCTGTCTGCACGAATTGTATTTGTCACGATCCTACCAACAATGCTCGGAACTACCTACACAACCTCCTTAGACGCAGAATGTTATTTTCAGATTTATGGAAATATCAATGAATTTCTTGCACTGTTCCAAAAAATAACATATTACCTTTAATATTTTTAAACAGATTTTTATTGATAACTTTATATTATAATTTAAATAATTGCATTTCAAAACTCCAATTATTCAATTTTTTATTAGATGAGGTATTTTGTATCTGACAACGAAAGACTTCATCTAATCAAAATTAAATTATTGGAAATTTAAAGTGCAATTATTTTTAAATTATAAATATTTTCATTATGAAGAGCTTTCGAAAATGATAGAACTTGATACTGATTAACTAAAAAATGATTAACAGACAAATATAACTCTGTTTCAGATTAGTCGTTTTGTGAAACAACAAGATTCATGATAATTTTTAAAATGGTTTAAAACTTCTTTTAATTTTTTATTCCAAGGTAAAAGAGTGTGCCATTTCTATAGAATAGCAAGATTAGTCCTTTTTAGGCTGTTTTTATTTGCAAAAACAAGCATAGTTTCTTCCTTATACAATTACACTTTGTAATTATAATTCCATTATTCATATTTGACTTCATTTTGTCGAACATTAAAGAAACTCCTGTTCTCCCTCCGTAAAACACAACAAATATGAACATAATATATATTTAAAATGTTTTTGAAATTCTGAAGATGCTAAAAAACGTAATTGGTAATGTGTATAATAAACATTAAACTCTGTGTATACATATGGAAATGCGTGTTTGTAGTAGTAAAAATGCACGTGATAGAACAATTTCGACCACATTTTCTACAGTTATATCTATGGCTCAAGGGAATTCCTCTTCGAAAATAGTTTTTCTTAGAAGTCGGTTAAGTCATTGTTTAACCTGACATTAAGATTTTCTTCTGTCAACCGATCAGCATCACAATTAACTCCTGTGATTTCTCTATCTCCTCTCCTTCATCAAATCTAGTCCAAAACAGCTGCTGCTCGCCACCTGTCGAGTACCGTAGTTTTGGAAATGGAGTCGGTAGTGTGATGGGTCTATAGTTATGTATCTTCTTCCACCTGTCTGCATACTTACCACCTGCGAGTACTGATCACCTTGGCTCGAGCCACTACGTTATGTTACCCCAATCAATGCCCGCTCGCTGGGCAGCGGGCATCTGCCCCTACTATACCACCTGCCACTACCCACATCATGGAACATAACAAAAACAACGCCGAGCGGAGGACTGTTTGTTTTTCCAGGCTGTAGAAGAGTTTCGATAGTTGGTTATTTTTTGATTTTGTTTGCTTTCATCAACGCAGATGTTGTATTTTAAATATGGCCACTTGCATAAAAGTAGTTTTTCAAATACAGTTAAGATAATGTTGAGGTGATTGGCAGTAAAATATGATTTATGTATTATGTATTCGGTTACTTAAACTGAACTGATCTTGTGTAGTCTAACATTTTTATAGCTTAACTTATGGGGGGGGGTTAGAGTAATCCGTCGTATAAATCGTGGTAATTGATGAGATATCTTGTTTATATCAGAGCCCAGAAACATAAGCAAAAATTCATGAAGTACATCGATACATCGATTACCAAATTTCTTTTTCTACGTAACTTATCTTAAAATAACTGAAAATGAATCAATCGGCTCTTTTAAAAATAATAATAATGATAAAATAATGTCATTGCTATTGTTTTGATAAGTTTCTATCAATCATTTTGATTGTAAATGATATTTCTATATATGCTTTCTAGATAAATGCCTTTGGATTTTCTGGATTTAGTATTACATTTACAGTCCTAACTAAAAATAACGAAGCCGTTTTTTTACTACCGTTATTTTTACACTCGTAAATTACTTCATTGAATTTCCCAAATTATTTACACAAATAACAAAAATGATACCAAATGTTAGATACAACAAGACAAGATGTTTCATGACAAATTTAACTCTGTTAATAAAACAGATGTGAAAACTTGAATGAATTAAGAGAGACTTGTAAAATTGTTATTGAATAAACAACACAAATTAAAAAGGAAATAACAAAAACTGAAATACAAGTAGGCCTATGGTATGCGAGGAATAAACGAGAAGACTGACAAAGCCGTCGAACCACTGTCGTAGACTGACATTAAAAATGTGTATGCTACTAGTAAATAAAATGTATTGTCTTAGTTTACGAGTATGGTGGGGGGGGGGGAGTACCTGGAACCTATGTGAAATGGCTCATACCTGTTAATGCTTTTTATGAGATATATTTGTTTAAGTTCTCGTGTATAAGTTACACCCAAATACCCATTTTTAAGGACTATCCTAAAGTACAAAGGATTGCCTTGAACTATGAGTACCGTAAGGATGTAATCTTAGACCTCTACTGTGTAATAAAAACATATAACACATAACTAAACATATTACTAAAAATACAACAAAAATGACCAACTAATATATTTTAAACGTCACATACTTATATCTATTTTCATAAAAAATTTAAAATATTTATTATTTTATTTTCTCTATTTTACATTTTAATTGTTTTAAAATTAGTATGATTTGATTAAACTGTATAATATATTATTAAGAATTTTTTTTTCAAAACGTAATGAGACGTTGTTAGGCGCGTAGAGATTTCAAGAAATTTGAAAAACATTTAATGAAGTAAATGTCTAATTGGAAAAATTATGTTCTTAGGGCAAAATAATACTTTTTAAAAAAGCTAAATTTTACTATTATTTGATTATTACCTTTTCGAAAGAAACGAAAACGTATTTTCTCTTAAAACTGATAATAAATGAATAAATTTAAAATGTTTTATTTCCTAAGCTCAACATTTCACTGAGGTTTTAGTTACAAGTCTCTGCCTGTTATTTATGAACCCTTCTGTATATTTTCTTAGATCGATAGGTTGAAGCCTCCTTCAATTTACTAAGTTTTAGTTTTTACCAGTTCTTTCCAGCTTGACTTATGCTGGTACTTGTTTCCTAGGTCTATAATCGTCTCTAATAGACAACGTGTTTCCGTGTCGAGGTCCTTCGGGTAGTTCTAGGCCCCTATCTGGTCCTCCAGGTGTCATGGCGGTCCAGCGTCTTGACCCGGCAGGTGCTGAGCCTCTGGTCGCCTCAAGGTCACAGCTGGGCCCGCATCAGCTGTCTAAGATGTCGGGGGAGATACTCTACAACACGACTTCTATGACGTCAACAGCTGCCTCCTACTGGAGGCCCCCTCCTTTGTGTAATCGTTAGTGTTAGTAATAACAATGGAATAATTTAGTTGATTGATGCTAACCTGATAAATATTCCTAAACTTGTTTTCAATCTTAAGGGAGCTGCTGTATTTTACGAAAAAACCCAAAACACGGCTTTCTACTTCAAGAACTCAGACCGTAACAATGCTTGTATAGCAACAATGACCTACTGAAAGCACTGGTGATAGAGATATGTGCTGAGTAGTGGAAGTGAGATAGGTAACTACTCTGTTCCATTGTGTAGTTCCATTTAATTTTGTCATGGAAACTAGGTAAACGTTACGCCGCGTGCTAACAGTGCAGTAGCAAGCCCCACCCATTACGTCATATAAGTGATTATGACGTAATCACAAAAAAATTGGTTGATTTGATCACTGCTATCGAATCAAGCTTATAATAATTGAATTATTATTTAATATTCAAATAACAATTATGACACATTGATTAATAATACAAACAATAAATAGTAATAAAACAATCCTTTACTGTTTGTTACAGTTTTTCACAACTAAACACAGACCGGAGTTTGTAGGTGGAACGATCCCTCTGCTGCTGAAATCTGTATATATGCTATTATCTATAACATGCAGCTTACAGTCTGTTCGGCCTAATTGTAATAGACCATAAATTTGGGTTTTTTCACAATAGAGTATTTTTTTGCTATTTTTACAGTCGAATATGTAAAATGTTAATGTTTTTTTTTTATTTTTTGGGCCTTAGACACTAGATTGGCCTTTTAATAATAATTAAAAAAACAGTGATTACTATATAACCCATTATAATGATAAAAAACACGAATCACTCAGTTGAAATATAAAAGCATGTTTGGACCCGCTTACGGTGAGACTATATTTCTACTTTGGGGTTTTACGCCTGGGGTGGCTTGGCGTATGTAAATACGCCAACTCAAAAAATGTAAAATAATATTAATATCTTTACTAACTTAAAACAATAGTAACCTAGTACTCTTGTATGAAGTCATAGATTCATAAAGTATTATGTAGTATATAGTTATACATTTGTACGTACAAGAACAAAACAATAGTAACCTAGTACTCTTGTATGAAGTCATAGATTCATAAAGTATTATGTAGTATATAGTTATACATTTGTACGTACAAGAACAAAACCTTGAGAAGTGCTAACAACTGATTCCTCTCTTCGGTTCTGCTTGAAGAGTATTGAAGTACTTTATTGTAGAATAACATACTGTACTCCATTTCCAGTGACAGCTAGACGAAGTTACGGTATGCGACATAAGTTGCCATATGTAGTGTTGTAATCATGTAGTTGATTGTTTTAGGATAGTTACTAAAAAATAAAAATGAAATAATTCATAAATTTAAAGTGAAAATAAGGGTGAAATGTTATATTTTGAAAATTAAGGTAAGCATGATGTTTTCTGAGTTGAGTGACTCGTGATCCTCAGCACTCTGTCGTGTAATTTATTTATACTATAGCTTTTAACAAAGTTATCCACCAAAAAGTATGCCGTATGAGTTGTATAAATAGAATAAGAGATAAGAATAATACAAAAGTAGTAGAACTCTAAGATTGGTATAAAGCAGTGTTTCCCAATCTTTTTCCTTCCGTACCACTTAGTCACCTGTAGGTAATTATGGATGGAATATGCTAACATAACAAACCCCTTTTCCAAACATAATTTTGAAAAATAAAATTCTGTGTAATATTATATTACCTTATTTATGGATATGAATAAAGTATCCATACAAGCATCCAGTTATATGAAAATATAAAACACATTACAAGATTACACTGGAAGGAAAATACAACAATATAACAAAAAACTTCAACGAGGAGGCTGAACTTGAAGATTAGAAGCCAACTTGAGATTGTCTCGCCTAAGATTGCTCAGTCTAAAACGAAGATCATTTTCGACACTAATGAGTCTATTCCGATATTGGTTCTTAAGATACACAAGTGAAGAACATGCTGTCTCGCACAAGTAAGAAGTTGTGAAGTGAAGTAACTTTGTCAACTACTTGGGCGTCGTCACCGCGCCTTTCAACCCATAAGTCCACGAGCAACATTTTAGAACATGTTTCCTGTAGTTCTAAGTCACAATTTAGTTCATACAATTGTTCCTTTCTGTCACAGTAAAGTTTTCTAGTGCAATTTACATATCAGCATACGTGTTTTGGAACCAGGAATATTTACTGAAGCCTTCAGGAAAATATGCGTTGTATCTTTGAATCAATCCAAGATAGTGTGTTTTGATATCTGTCAGAAGTGCAGGGCTCAGTTTGAGGTCATTTTTTCAACAATATTCTCGAGCATTGGAAACTGCGATACCTTTTTCTGTTCTGCTTCTTTGGCTTCTTGACTCAGCTTATTTTAGTAACGTCTTGTTCACTTGGTCATCACGTACCACCACAGTGGCCTCTGCGTAGTACAGGTTGGGAAACACTGGCACAAAGAGTTACAAAATACCATTTTATAACAGACAAACCATTCTGAGTTTCGAGATAATCCCACTGATTTGTCCTTGAAATTTCAACCTACAACTAAACTTATATACGTGAACTACACACACACACACACACACACACACACACACACACACACACACACACACACACACACACACACACACACACACACACACACACACACACACACACACACACACACACACACACACACACACACACACACACACACACACACACACACACACACACACACACACACACACACACACACACACACACACACACACACACACACACACACACACACACACACACACACACACACACACACACACACACACACACACACACACACACACACACACACACACACACACACACACACACACACACACACACACACACACACACACACACACACACACACACACACACACACACACACACACACACACACACACACACACACACACACACACACACACACACACACACACACACACACACACACACACACACACACACACACACACACACGCACACACGCACGCACGCACGCACGCACGCACGCACGCACGCACGCACGCACGCACGCACGCACGCACGCACGCACGCACGCACGCACGCACGCACGCACGCACGCACGCACGCACGCACGCACGCACGCACGCACGCACGCACGCACGCACGCACGCACGCACGCACGCACGCACGCACGCACGCACGCACGCACGCACGCACGCACGCACGCACGCACGCACGCACGCACGCACGCACGCACGCACGCACGCACGCACGCACGCACGCACGCACGCACGCACGCACGCACGCACGCACGCACGCACGCACGCACGCACGCACGCACGCACGCACGCACGCACGCACGCACGCACGCACGCACGCACGCACGCACGCACGCACGCACGCACGCACGCACGCACGCACGCACGCACGCACCCACGCACCCACGCACCCACGCACCCACGCACGCACGCACGCACGCACGCACGCACGCGCGCACGCACATACATATATATATATATTTATATATTAATATAAAATTAATTTATTCGTTGGTGTGTAGTTGGTTAAAGCCCAGTTTCATAATCTAAAGGTTCCCAGTTCGACCCCAATCAGTCAGAACACATTTTTAAAGGTACCAGTTGATAACCACCGGCTGTTCATTTGTCATTGAGCTGTTAGTTAATGACAACTTAAGAATAATCACCCTTAGTTTGTAACACTCGTCACACTCATTCGAAATTCTCTCTCAGGAATATATAAATAAAAAAAATAGTAAAATAGTTTTATAATAGGATTTTGCAGGTCTGCTATGTGTGTTAATTTAAAAATACAAGCTAGAATTCCTTCTTTGTATAAAATTATTCTGTGTTCTTATATATAAAAAAATATTGCTAAATCTACAATATAAATCAGTATAAATAATATAATTATCCTACAAGAAACAAATCCAATAAAAGAACAAAAAGCTATTAAATAGTTTCACAAACACCAAGATAATATCTTTTATTAAATTAACCCTACTTTTACGAATTTTAAATAAAAATACCTTTAAGGCCAAAGAAATTACTTGGCCACAAAATAATATTATAAAATTAAAGATGTTTAATTAAAGAGTTAAAAAAAACTATATCTCCCATTACTTTTATTTCTGATTTATTTGTATTAATAATAATAAAGATTATTATTAGCAAAATAATTTGAAATAAATAATAAGATAGAGAATATTTAATTTTAAGTTAAGTACTTAAACGGATAAAATAAGTTTAGAAAAATATTTTCTCACAAGTTGTAACCAAAATAAGTTTATCAGGAGTAAATGTATGTATTTATTATTTATTTATTTTTTAAAAACTGTTTACATAACAACAATCAATCCAAAGTCATTGAAATGTATTGTCATTTCAATACACATGTCACGTGATAATTTTTTCTTGTATAATTTATCTTATTCCTTTCACTACTTAGTATATAAATAAAAAAATGAAACCATATTTTCTTTATAATGATTTTATTTCCTTATCAAAACACCATTCAAAACAGCTGTTAATTAATTAAAACCCGAGTTATATTGTTATGAATTAATTATTTTAAACCATTAAAGTCGTATTTCTTTATCAATATATCGTAGTAACGCCTCGGTGGAGTCGGGCCATAACAAGCCACTTTGCATAGGTGAAGCATCGCCGGTAAAGCACCGTTTACTCGGCCTATTATAAATTTCAACCTTTCGTAATAGGATAGCCTATTAATGAGTCCTGCTCAGTATTCAGCGCCCAAGGCATATCTCCTGCCCAATTAGGTTCAAGGTTGGACCCAGGAACGTTTTATCCCCAAAAATTAAGCTGATCTTGTCCTGATTTCTAACTAGGCCACGGTTTTGTCTCTCGGTGGGAGACCCGGCTGACATTAAGAAACGTAAAATCCAAATTGGTTGTTTTACGAGCGGGTGTATACTTTAAGGACTTTAAGGCTGAAATTAGCGCCCGCATATTACAACAGGTTAATTTGGTTTCGGGGTGTTTCTCTGATTTAAATATCTGGCCATCAATGTGGTAATAAACGTTCGTAATCCGAGGAAACCACTATGGCTGAAAGCATATTAATTAAGTTGAAATATTATATTTTATGACTTTTTCAAAAATAAAAAACTGCACTTGTCTATACATAGGCTATTCCGTATTTAAAGAAATATATGAATGAGAAATAATTTTCTTCATATTAAAAAATTTGTATATACACATACATGCATATACACGAATTTATGAGCCCCTCCCACCCATTCTTATACGTACTGTATGATTATCCTCATATCAGTCCCACTCCGCATACTTAATTATCTAACTCATCCATACGTAAAGAGTGGTGATTACCCTCCCACCCACCTATACATAAAAAATATTATTACCCTCTCTCCTTCACATATTTGAACAGCGGTGCTGATAATTAAGTGCTGATCTTTTCAAGTCACAATTCCACAAAGCTAAATCCAAGACATCAAAACATTTAAGACCAGCCTCACTGATTCTATTCATACTAGTTAGTCCCGCCATTAAATAGCGCAGGAAGCATTCTGTAACGATGTGATCCATTGTTTGGATAGACTCTCCGCATTTACGAGACTGTTATATAGTGTCAATCAACATTTGTATTTCCAGTAGTTACATCTGCCCAAGCCAGTTTGGAAGCGATGTCCACTCCCTACGAGGGAGGTTCATCCCACCTACGGGTATTGACGGATCGATAAGGAACTTATTTTTTCCATCAAAACTATTCCACGCTACGGCCCAGTTAGTATTGGGCGAGAATTATGATCTGCTCAACTGGAAAGCCGTACGTAGAGGTGGGTTTAGAGAATTTAAGTTACCGTTCTGACGTGGGAGATCCTGTGTAATAGGTAGGTGCGGGGTATTCAAGATCTCATTGAATTCTTTAAGTAGTACCTTGGACGTCTTATCTCTGGAGGAACTATATTGCACAGTACCGGGAGCCAAGGTAGTGAAGTTGCCATGAGAGTGTCACTAATAGCTCTCATGACCTCATTATGTTGAACATCAATCGCTTTAGTATGTACGATATTCAGCAGCCGAATAGACCAGTGACAAAGCAGTAGTACGCAGAACGTGTGCGTTGGTTCCCCAAGTTGTTCCAACAATATGATGTAGTACATTTACCTTGGTTTTAATTTTAGCTGCTGTTTTTTTTTTTTTTTTTTTTTTTAGATGGCTTTTAAACGTCAGCGATCGATCTAACGTTACTCCCAGGTACTGAGGATACTGTGGATGAAGAATGTGATGGATTTTTACAACATTTAGAAAGATGTTCAATTTTAGATTAGCTAGTCGGTTACTTAGGTGGAAGCAGACTACTTCGGTTTATGGAGTGTTAGGATTTAGCTTTCTGGTTTAAAATATTCTTCTATGGCTGCAAGGTAATTTGTGAGTGTTTTTTTTTCAGTAGCTCTGAAGTCCTTTTGATTATAAGCTCAAGTAATATCGTCTGCATAAATAAATTGTCTAGACTTTGTAATAGGATGTCAGCGGTAAACACGTTTAACAAAATTGGAGCAAGTACAGACCCCTGTGACACATCATTCTTCAGCTGTTAAAAGCCTCACGACCAAGATAAACTTTTACTAGCCTGGCACTAAGCATTGGCAGCTACTTCAAATCAATTATGAATTAAAATAAAACCGATCTTCAACCAATATATACTACAAAAGAAATGTTTAATAAATTTCCTTAACTCTCGATTATTTTTTTCTAACTACCAATTAAAGCAAATTTATTGGCATTTATAATGAATATTGAGTTTTTACAATATATCGTGTGTTTTGTGTAAAATTTGTTGCAAAGAATGTATAACCCTTATGAACTAGATATAATAATTATCCATTAAATAGGCTAATGTGATATTAATAGGCTAATCAATTTAATAGGCTGTGTGATCAATTTAATTGGCTTGTGTTTCACTTTAAATGAAGAATAAGATAAAAACATTTACCCGTTATTATTTATGGGTAATGTTTGTGGATTGAGTAGAATTTCCTGGTTTCGCCATAAAACTTATATTGTAGGCTGTTATTGTTTGTGTAATTCAATGATAATGCATTGAGGAGTATGTACTGATTTTCATAATAAGGTTTGTATTGTAAACTAAACACGAAGCGCACTATAGTTTCGCTCAGCTTAGTAGCCAGGGCGGCAGTTTTAGGGTTTAAGGGTCTACTATAGTCTAGCCGAACAAGGACCGAGAGCACTTATTCCATTTCAATATCTATTGCCTGTTCCAACGCCAATTCGACATGCCGTACAAACATAAGCAACATAGCTAGTTAACCCAGGTCCGGCCACTCCCTGAAGGTTACTTTCACATTACATACTACATAATTTACTCCCTAGTCGGTCGAGTAACGTGTCAGTGTGCTTACTCAAGACGGTTTCTCCACCCACTTAAGTGTTCTAGGATTAGTACTTGCACATCTTGAATAATACCCCCTCCACTCACCTTCAATTTGTTTTAAATGTTACAACTATCATAACTATTCAGAATGGGTCATACATGCTGAGAGTGAGACTCCACCTAGACTGTCGCTGTCACAAGGGCGCCGGCCAATAAAAAGAGTTGTCCACGTGGACCCTTGATTTACAACAAGACTGATTCATTGGCATACCCATTCGATAGTCATTCAGGCTCAGTCAAAAAGTACAGTCCATCACTACAGCAACATATTAACGTATGTAAATTGGCCTAGCGCATACGTCACACCAGCAGTAAATGAAGCTTCACTCTCAACTCCCACTGAACGGAATACAGGTTTATTTCAATCGGACGACTCCCATACTCTCCCTACAAGTGGTAAAGCACCTACCCCTCGCCTTAGATCAATTCCAGATCGTTCACTTACTCTCTACGGATAGTGGAATGGTAACCCACCAACCCCTCCCATAAACTCGATATCTGAAGATACCCATACTCTCTCTACAAGTGGTAAAGTACCTACCCCTCGCCTTAGATCAATTAAAGATCGTTCACTTACTCTCTACGGATACTGGAATGGTAACTCACCAACCCCTCCCATAAACTCGATATCTGAAGATACCCATACTCTCTCTACAAGTGGTAAAGTACCTACCCCTCGCCTTAGATCAATTAAAGATCGTTCACTTACTCTCTACGGATACTGGAATGGTAACCCACCAACCCCTCCCATAAACTCGATATCTGAAGACACCCATACTCTCTCTACAAGTGGTAAATGTACCCCTCGTCTTAGATCAATTCCAGATCGTTCACTTACTCTCTACGGTTACTGCAATGGTATAACCCACCAACCCTCCCATACACACGTGGTAAAGCACCTCCCCTCGCCTTAGATCAATTCCAGATCGTTCTCTAACTCTTTACGGATACTGCAATGGTAACCCACCAACCTCTCCCGTACACACGAAATCTGACGACTCCCATTCTCTCTCTCTCTCTCTCTCTCTCTCTCTCTCTCTCTCTCTCTCTCTCTCTCTCTCTCTCTCTCTCTCTCTCTCTCTCTCTCTCTCTCTCTCTCTCTCTCTCTCTCTCTCTCTCTCTCTCTCTCTCTCTCTCTCTCTCTCTCTCTCTCTCTCTCTCTCTCTCTCTCTCTCTCTCTCTCTCTCTCTCTCTCTCTCTCTCTCTCTCTCTCTCTCTCTCTCTCTCTCTCTCTCTCTCTCTCTCTCTCTCTCTCTCTCCTCTCTCTCTCTCTCTCTCTCTCTCTCTCTCTCTCTCTCTCTCTCTCTCTCTCTCTCTCTCTCTCTCTCTCTCTCTCTCTCTCTCTCTCTCTCTCTCTCTCTCTCTCTCTCTCTCTCTCTCTCTCTCTCTCTCTCTCTCTCTCTCTCTCTCTCTCTCTCTCTCTCTCTCTCTCTCTCTCTCTCTCTCTCTCTCTCTCTCTCTCTCTCTCTCTCTCTCTCTCTCTCTCTCTCTCTCTCTCTCTCTCTCTCTCTCTCTCTCTCTCTCTCTCTCTCTCTCTCTCTCTCTCTCTCTCTCTCTCTCTCTCTCTCTCTCTCTCTCTCTCTCTCTCTCTCTCTCTCTCTCTCTCTCTCTCTCTCTCTCTCTCTCTCTCTCTCTCTCTCTCTCTCTCTCTCTCTCTCTCTCTCTCTCTCTCTCTCTCTCTCTCTCCCTCTCCCTCTCCCTCTCCCTCTCTCCCTCTCTCCCTCTCTCCCTCTCTCCCTCCCTCCCTCCCTCCCTCCCTCCCTCCCTCCCTCCCTCCCTCTCCCCATACATAGTATATCTGACGACTCCCATACTCTCTCTACAAGTGATAAAGCACCAATCCTCTCCTTAGTTAAATTCCTTATTATTCACACATTCTATACGGATACTGAAATTGTAACCCAGCTCTCTCTCCATACACATGATATCTAACTACATACAAAGTCTCTCTTTACAAGCATCACAAGTGTTTGTACCACAAAAACTACCACCAACCCCTACACTTTGATCGATACCTTACAATTCACCCATCTTCTACAGATACAGCAATGGTTATCATCACTGGTAACGCCCACTTTTTCTACAGTAACTTCAACTGCAATTTGTGATCAACCAGTTTTTCTCTCTCACAACCTTGTTCAATGAAAATATTTGAATATCTTCAAGAGAAATCTTCAACATTAGCCAACACGCAACTTAGATCCCACCCCCAAACTTAGTGTTTACTACTTCAATCCATTATTAGGAATTTTAGTAATGTCACGATTGTTCGCTGCTTGTACATGCATTGTACAGTTCTTCATACTGACGATTAAGGAATTGATTGTTGGCTACCCTGGTATCACGTGATGTGACTGCGGAAGTCACCCACACGTGCACACACACGCACAGGACTTTCTCCCGGGTCACAGGCCAAGTCTCCGATGACTCATTGAACACCGTAGATCCCAGATTGGTTACGGCCTCCTGATTATGGATCACGATCTTGGAGGAGAGCTGAATGCCAAGAGACTTGATTGCTTTTATCATTCAAAGGATTGTCTGCACGAAATGTCTTTGAAGATTTGTGAGCTTCATGTTATATCGGCATACACTCAGTCTTTCTACCCTATCACGATCATTCTGTATGGGAACATATGCCTCACTGCACAAAGCTTATTATAAATAATAAAATGTTTGAACTTCTACTAAGGCATGCAGCTAAGAAAGTATTTCAAAGCAAACATTTTCTTATAACTAAAATCTATATTTAAGTAGACTTATTTCAAGTTTTCAAGCCTATTTCAAGCTGGTCCCCCTCCCTTTGAAGATGACTGACAAGGTCTCCAGCTACACTATGTGACACGTTTATGAAACAATAGTTTGTTTTTATGCCATGTTTTGAAAATAGAACACTTTTGACAGTTTAAACAAGTTATTTAACACTCAATCATAATGGTGACACCACACTATAATGCTGCACTATATAGCTGCGCAGCTTCCGTGTTTGTTTTGAATTAAAAAAAACTAAACTCGTGGCAAAAAGTTTTATTGGGTACGTAAAGGCAAATTACTGATTTAAGTATGCATATGTGGGTTGTTAAGGCTGCGGCTTTCTGTTTTCGCTCATTATTATTCTAAAAAATATTGGACAAATGAAAATTGAATCTTCTTAATTCCTATGGCTGTACGTTTTTGATTTTTGTGCGTCAATAACAGTAGGTGTTTGTAAAATATTTCATTTGAACCACTTACAGACGTGAAAATTCTATGAAAAGAAAAACTACACACCCCCACCCAGATTGTTTAAAAACAAGTTAGATAGTGTAACTGTTGTAACATGTTTCATGCAACAAGTTGAAGGTTTCTTTTGATCTTTACCAATTCGTTGTGAGAATAAGTAACATGTTTTAAAACATATTTATAACTTTTCTTTAACATCTGTTTATAAACTTGTTAGATGGTGTTATCCAGGCCTCCCACCTCTGTGTTGCTGAGGTCCTGGCCACTTATAAGATATTATAATTGATACAGCCTTATAATTTTCTTACGTGTCTACCATTTCCTATTTTACAATTTAATATTGACGTTCTTTTTCAAATTTCATAATTCAGGTAGTACCCAGACTTTGACATGATACGTGGAAGCAGATTCCATAATAAGTTTTACTGATTAAAAAACGCACTACTAACTGGAGCTGGTGCTTTTTGAAGGGGTCCATTGTCAAAAACGAAAAATACTCATCAACACCAAGAGTAGGTACCATGAAATTAGGGACTCATTTTTCAATAATAATTTCTCATTTTCTATGAGATAGATTGAAGTGCTCCTTCAATTGCTATGATAACAAAAATCTTGTTTGTATAGTAAAAAAATGAGAGTAGAGGGGTTGCAGACCAAAAACACTTCAATTCATGATTAATTTCCCTTTAGAAATTGGATTATAACTAATCGCCAATAAGTACCACCTTTTAAAATATATGCAAAGAGTTCCAAACACAAAGTAGCCGGACTAACTGAAATATTTGTTAAGTGCACCATTTTTTTCTTTTTGAAAAGACATACTGTATTACCTCCAATCTTCATGGTTACAGTATTTACCAGCAAATAGCAATATTGGAAAATTTCTAGGCATAAATTAAAAAATCTTTTTATTGTAGTATACGTTGAGTATGACTAACCTCACCTATTACGTTACACAACCCAACAAATCTAACCTAACCATACCTAAAAAAAGACATTCACGAGCAAATCTCACCTATTACCTTCCTTAATGAGTCTTGAGTTTGTCTATATCTCTGTACAAAACTATCATGATAGCTGTCACATAGCCTAAAAGATTCTTCATTTGTTTCCTGCAATTGTTAAATGTCGGTTTGCGATGAATGATGTACCTGCAGCTGCGTGACGCGTGCCCTTTACAATTCAAGGCCATCTGGAGTCAATGGCTCAAAGAAGGGTTGTACAAGTGTAGTACGACATGTGGCCACCGGTAGAGAGGGCGCCACCTGTAGCCTACCTTACACCTGTCTAGAATCACCGAGGGGGAGGGATAGCGTGAGGTGGAATCTGATATGTAAGTAAGCCGACAAGGGCGAGAGCACTCACAAATTGGACGACTAATTGTGGTTAATCCATTATGAAATTCCATTTTCTGAAATCATTATTAATAAAAAAATTTTATAAGTCATCAGAGATTATTTGAATATTTTTGATAGACCATATTCACGCACTCATAATGGAAATTTCAACTCATGTATGTATCACCATGAATCTAATGAACATTTCCATCCATCCATGTTGTTAATGATTCTACACAGGACCTAACTGTGTTTGAAGTACTGTAATTGGTGATGAAACTTCATCGTGAACAAAAAGAAATGCTCTAAATTTGAATCTTGAGTTTGGCACCAAACTATTCATGAATTGGATGGTGGGAGTTCCTGAACGACTGCAAAACGAGATAGCAGCTCGAAAAGGTGGATTGGGAGACTGGGTGTTAGGAATTGGGAAGGCGGGGTTTTAGGGGTTGGAAGTTAGGAAATAGGAGGTCATGTGTTGGGGATTGGGAAAACGGATTGTTGACAATTGGGGGTGAGGTGTTTGGGATTGGCGAAGCGGGTTAGTTCACTATAAGGGGGAGGCTGGAGAGGTCGGCCATCTTAGATCTGTTCTCTATTAGACCAGTTTTAGTTTTCCATATAATATAAATCACGTATTACTTTGAATAAAATGTTGATAGATGTTCCATTTGTCTTGTTATCGAAATGGAGATAGTTGATTTTTATCGTAGTTCATGTTTGCAGTTTTTTTATGGTAATTGTACTTAAAGTTGTGCCCATATTGTAAGTTTTTTGATAACTATTAATAATTTTTTAGAGTTAAAAACCTGTAACAGTTAAAAATTTTCGTTTATTTAAGAAATTTATGAAACTGAAATCCTCAAAATCGGCTGATAAGTGATTGAAATATTTACTTGACCACCAGCGGAGCAGTGTTGGGGATCGGACGTTTGGCACACATTTTTGGACCTTCTGCCCATGGCAGTTTTGGCACAATCATTAGAGCGGAATAAGTAGGGTCAACTCGCCTGCTTGGAAAAGGCAGGATTGGCACAGTCGCTCGACCAGGTAGACGCCATCGAACGAGGGAAAACGGGAATTGTATTATTCCCGTCAACTCTGCGTGGCAGTCATTTGCCCGTGATATAACAAATTTTTAAATTTAAACCTCACTAGGTTAGGTTAGGTTAGGTTAGATCATGATCTATTTGGGTAGCATCCGTGTTCCAATTGGGTAGCATCCGTGATCTACTTGGGTAGCAGCCGTGATCTACTCGGGTAGCATCCGTGATCTACCTGGGTAGCAGCTGTGATCTACCGCAGGTTAGGTTAGGTTAGGTTAGGTTAGGTTAGATCATGATCTATTTGGGTAGCATCCGTGATCTACTTGGGTAGCAGCCGTGATCTACTCGGGTAGCATCCGTGATCTACCTGGGTAGCAGCTGTGATCTACCGCAGGTTAGGTTAGGTTAGGTTAGGTTAGTTGCTTACTTCAATAAGCACCACAGCAGGGAATTTGCGGGGGCAAAAAAGTTCCCATTTTCCCGCATTCTGGCCACCTGGCTGCTACTACCTGGCCGGGCGGTGTGTGCCAATCGTGCCTTTCTGAAACTTACAGGTTGACCCTTCTTAATCCCCTCTAATGACGGCTGATATCCAGTTGCACCGGCGGTCAAAGGAATTTCCACGGGTCAAAACATTCCTCCGTCCGAAAAGTGTCCAGATGCACCGGTGGTCAAAATCTACCCACCTCACTTATCCCCGCTGCAAATTCCTTCGACCGCCGGAGCCGGTGCAATTGGAAGGCCCCTTCCTTCCCCACCCCACTACATTTCTTCAAACATAGTTTATAAGTGTTTAACAATTTCGCAATGGAATATTCTATCAAACACTTGCCGATGTTTCGTGGCACATACTAATGGTAGACCATAGCAGGTTCTAACTAATAAATATGGTAACTATGTATTTAATGTTTAATTTTGTGTTTATCCGTGGCAACACTAACATCTTGACATTGCAAAATAAATTTTACCAGGAATGAGGCTATACCTTTACTCACACTTATGGAGCATTGACATATAAACCGTTCAACGTTATAACGTAAAACAATGCTAACACACGTAACAATAATAATTGTTAATAATAGGGATGGTAGGAAAAAATGCGCAAATCACTTTAGATCACAACGTTTTTATTTATAAAGTTCATATAACATTCTGTATATAAAGCAATTTACTTTTTGTAATGGAAGGAGGCCCTTTTCACATAATCCAGCCTAGAAATTACATTTGTCCGAAATTTTGCCCTCGCTTCTCTGATGTTTTCGATCGATTTTAGATATTTCTTGTCTGTTGACATCCTCTGTTTTCCTAAACTTCTAAGTCCAATATACACATCAATTTGAATTTCAACCAGCACTTCAACAAAGGTAAAAATGTTAGGGTGAAAAGAACTGAAGTTTTGAGCAAACTTGGAATGGAATGCTTCGCAGGCGTTTGTAGTCCTCTCGGATGTCACTTCTTCAGAAGCCCACAGATGCGGAGGGAAGAGGGAGTCTTCAGAAACGTATGTATCCACAAGATAGTCAGCAAAGGGTTGAGCTGTTACAGGCATCACGGCCATGAAGTCTTCAGTGAAGCAATCTGGAACGTCCTCCGCCCGTAGAAGCGACAAACCAAACACCCACCGCAACCAGCGTCCACACTCCGAGTCTTTGTCTTTGTACTCCTTCGCCAGGCCGAGGTGCTGAATATTCCTCCACCACGACTGTGTAAGATGGAAACGACATCCTGTAAACAAAACTAATCTTTCAAAACTAAGCAAATTTTGAACTTCATGTAATAAAATGGGAATCCGCCTTGCAAAATGTAAAGGTGGCATTGGAATAAAGGCCCATCATAATGCATATTAAAATATTCATTAGAATGTGTCAAAAATATTTGACATTTTGAAATAAACCCTATATTAGCACATTTTACCTTAAATGTTGGTATCTGTGGGCTTCTGAAGAAGTGACATCCGAGAGGACTACAAACGCCTGCGAAGCATTCCATTCCAAGTTTGCTCAAAACTTCAGTTCTTTTCACCCTAACATTTTTACCTTTGTTGAAGTGCTGGTTGAAATTCAAATTGATGTGTATATTGGACTTAGAAGTTTAGGAAAACAGAGGATGTCAACAGACAAGAAATATCTAAAATCGATCGAAAACATCAGAGAAGCGAGGGCAAAATTTCGGACAAATGTAATTTCTAGGCTGGATTATGTGAAAAGGGCCTCCTTCCATTACAAAAAGTAAATTGCTTTATATACAGAATGTTATATGAACTTTATAAATAAAAACGTTGTGATCTAAAGTGATTTGCGCATTTTTTCCTACCATCCCTATTATTAACAATTATTATTGTTACGTGTGTTAGCATTGTTTTACGTTATAACGTTGAACGGTTTATATGTCAATGCTCCATAAGTGTGAGTAAAGGTATAGCCTCATTCCTGGTAAAATTTATTTTGCAATGTCAAGATGTTAGTGTTGCCACGGATAAACACAAAATTAAACATTAAATACATAGTTACCATATTTATTAGTTAGAACCTGCTATGGTCTACCATTAGTATGTGCCACGAAACATCGGCAAGTGTTTGATAGAATATTCCATTGCGAAATTGTTAAACACTTATAAACTATGTTTGAAGAAATGTAGTGGGGTGGGGAAGGAAGGGGCCTTCCAATTGCACCGGCTCCGGCGGTCGAAGGAATGTTTTGACCCGTGGAAATTCCTTTGACCGCCGGTGCAACTGGATTCAGCCCCAAAAGGGGCTCCGGTGCAACTGGACACATCAGTTTGGGGCCGATCCCTGACCCCGGTGCAATTGGAAATCTCCCCTAATGACTGTGCCAAACGTTCTACGGCCGCAGTGTTGGCGTCTAATTATACTTCATTGTTGACTCTTTGGGGTTGTGGTCAATTTAAAAATCAATTTTCATTCCACCCCTTCTCCCTAAACAAATTATCAACACAAGAATGTTTTTTTTATTTTCATAGCGCTCTAAAATAATGTGATGCTGCCATAATTTGACAGACTATACATTTTGTCATGTCTATTATGCGATCTACTAATGTTTTCCATAACTATTTTCATCTTTGTCTAACGTGGATGGGTGATTCATAACCCTTGTTTAGTGCATTTGGGATGCTCGCATATAACTTCGATATAAGGAACTTAAACATTTCTACATGAATAAAGCGTCTACTTGTTATTGGTAGCCCTTACCTAGGTAGGATGAGTTAGTTAGTGGGGCACCATGAGATGTTGATCCGTTTTTATCTCATTTTCGCTAACAGTTCTCCAGTTGGGTGTTTTTAATCTGAACTGAAAATCGATTTTATTATTGCACATTATATCTCTCTATCCTATTTATATGTAATGCTGATGCAATTGGTAAATCACCAACAGTTCATTTTTGTTATGTGTAATGAAATAGATAGTTCAATTCAAAATACTGAGCGGTTGGAATTGCCTTTAAGCCTATATTCTATTCAGCGTGAGTTGAGATTTAGGTTCCACCTAGTACTGTTATGACGTAGACTTCAGGCCGTTTCACAGGCGTTCACATGTTGATGTAAGTGATGAACTGTCCTTTCTGCTTGAGCCTTACCGCCGACTGGGGATGCCAATGAATCAGTCTTGTAAATCCAGGGTCCACACCCTCTTATAATCGGCGACAGTCTACGTGGAGCCTCACTCTCAACTCTCACCGAACAGCGTATAGATGTCTTCTATACGCTGTAATCCCTTATAACCTGCAATCACACATTCACACGCACTCATATAAAGTCAATTAATCAGTCAAAAGCGTGTTTTGATTAGAAGAGTGTCTACTATAAAAGCATCACATTATAATAAGAGTTGTCCCAGATAATTTTCTAGTTCTAGTTTCAGAGAGGATAGGAAGAACCCTTCTCAGGAAGTAACTGGACGATGATTAGAAAGAGAAAGGCAAGGACAGATCATCAAATACCTCAAGACTAGTTTGGATGGTTGCCTCAGCAGATTCCTCTCATTTGATTCATTATAGACGACAGACTTTACAAGGAATCTAGAATTGAAAGGAAAAGGTCATGATACGAAAGTTAGTACCATACAAATCAGATATACAAAATGTACATATTTTAAGTTAAACTGAAGATACGAAACAATTAAAGTTGAGAGATCCTATAAACTTGCGTTTATAAGATTATTTTACTATAAATGATTTAGTCTACTAAAGTTACATGCATTATGTTCATTTAATGACCTGTGAGATTATAGCGTACTTAACAATTACATTTTACCAATATTGGTTTAATATATAGGTACATAGGTGCAGTATTTGGTTAAGTTTTACTGCAATCATAACATTCTCTTATTTAAAAAAAACACTTTAAAAAAAGATAAAATAAATGCAATCATAAACATTAAGGCCAGTAAAACGATTGGTTTACATAAATTTAATACTCTGATAAATTTACATTCATTTGTAGCATAGGACTAGTTTTAAAATTAGTATTACACTGAATAGGCCATTTGACATTAATAATTTTAGACTTGAAAGATATTTACACAATGTGGCAATTGAATTAGTTTATATTTATTATGGTCGTGACATATTTAAATTATTGCATTTATTGCAGTTTTGTAATTTCCTTACTACGTCAACTTTTAGTTTTAGTTTACTTATACAATTTAGTATCTAGATTAGTTTGATTGTAATAATTTTATTTTTTTAAATAGAATAGTAACATATTTTTGTTGTTTTCACAATAGTTTGTATTAAAATGATATAACTAAACGATTGCTTCGTTAAAAACGGATCTTCTTTATCTTCCCATTGTAATTTTTTTACAGAATAAAAAAAAAGACTGAAAACACTCCATAATCTCCTACATAATCAGACGGAACTATCAGACAGAATCAAAATCCTAGATAGGTTATTTTTTAAGTCTTCAGATCATATAACATGACAGTAATATATTAACAACAGCTGTTAGTGACCACACTAGGGGTGGCAAAAGAACTCATCACAATCAACGACATATGGTGTACCTCTGAGGCAACATGTGTATAATTAATGACAAGAGATAAATGTACTCTGGACAGCTGAAATGACAAGTGTACTTTTAACACACAGAAGCATAGAGTACAAAATGTTCAAGTATTACCCAACTATCCTCAGTTAAAGATTTCAAATTCTTATTTACATTCTTACACATGAGACGCCGACTCAACGTTGTGCGTATTTTAAGGCGAATATGAATGATGATATGAGTGAAGGATGAGTGTGGATGAGTGTAGTCTGGTTACTGACTGAGTTCAACTGCTCCTCAGAAAGGGCAATTTATTAATAGCCCAACAGCCAGGCCAACTAAGGGACCTACAGCTTTACGTGTAATCCGAACCACGTAGTGTTGGTCTGATTTTCATCTAATTGACAAACCTGATATTCATTTATCTCCCCCACACAACATTCCCATTTTACATCCCCAGTGGAGGATATGAGTTAGACTATTGAGAGAAACCGTATGTAGCCTACATAGAGTAAATAACAAGCCCTATTAAAGGCTTTTGTAAGTAGAGTGGGTAGGTAGCCTGTTCAGTACCTTGAATAATAGGGTTACGACTGTACGTACCTAAAGGTTTATTATAATTTAAGATAGGTAAAAAGTAAGCTTTTCAAGGTCGAGGGTTTGTCAAGGAACATAGAATACTAAGTATAAGAACTTGTCAGGCTTAGTTTTTGTAAATGTGACGGAGATTTTTCAAAGACTGTATGTACTTACATGTAGTGCAATTTGTTTTTAATGATACTTTTAATAAAGATAGATTGACAGTAGAGGAATGTTGGCATTACAAAATGTTGATTGAAGGGTTTGTGGATAACTGTGTACAGATATTGTAAAACAAACTTGTTGGTTAGCTCTATGAAATGTGGGTTGAAAGGCTCATAAAAAACTGGATGACAAGAGGAACATGTATTTACAAATAAGATTAAGGGTTTGTCAATAGATCTGAGAAGTTAGCATAAAAGAACTGGCAAATATAACTGTTTTAAATAGAATGGATTTTAGAGCTCATCAGGAATTAAATTCACATAGAGTCAAAGAAGTCTTTACATAAAGTAAGTCAAAGACCTATGCATACAGTAGCGTAGATCAAGTTTTTATAAAACATGTACCATAAGGTGATTGAAGTCCTTGTCAAGAATGGAATGATTATTAAGTAAAAGAAGTCTATACAAAAGGTAGGTTAACTAGCTTATCAAACATTGTATATACATAGAGTAAAGCCTTACTTTAATAATTTTACGCAAGCAAATTTTAACGGTTGCCAAGAATTGAATTTAAGAAGAGCAGAAGTTTGCACGCAAGGAAGTTTAAATTACTGTAAGTATTGTAGATAAAAAAGAACTTTTAATAAGAAAAGTAAGACGTTTTAAGGGTTTTTAAAGAACTAAATATAAATAGAGCGTACAGCTTCGTAAAGAATGCATGCAACCCACTAATTCAGACTTTATTAGATCATTAAAAACTAACTATTACGGCTGCAAAAGGAAAGATAAGGGGAACTTAATTATTTGAATTTTCTAAATTGTTAGTTTCTTTCCTGTATGACCCGTAGAATAGGAAATTTATAGAATTAGACTTTGAAAGTGGAAGGATATAATGGCAATTCATACAACCAAAAATATTTTCTCCCATGACGACTGGTGTTTGGAGATAAATTAATTGAATTTTCAGAAGATTAAGAAGAGATATTTATGACGATATGACTGTTTTATTTGGTCATCAGGTTTCTGTTTTTACTTCGATTGCTTAAAATCGTAAAAAATGGTAATAGCAAGGTATATGTGCACATAGCAAAGCTTGCATCTAGCAAAGAGTACGAACTGACTTAATGAACGTCCATCCAGATTCACTTGGTTCACTCAACGCAGGAAAACGTCTTCTGTTGTTCCTTGATCTGGACTTCCTCGACGGGATGAGCTGTTTGTGTTCCAGCCGGTTTTTCTCTCCCTTCGGGGTTTCTGCATTCCAATACGATGAACCACTCAAGTGACAGTTGTAGTTAAATGGATGTTGCTGGTTAGTTTAATGTTCTGGACGGAGAAACAGTACTGGTATATGTGGAAGAGGAAAAGGAACAGAAAATTACATACCTATGATTGTAATGCAATGTTTTCCCAATTATTTCGAATTTTATAACAGAATCTATTGCAAACCAATTTTAATATGCCTAGAATATTTATCTAATATTCCATCTAAATTCAGTGTTATGATGATATATATTCATCTTATTGATATTTTCATATAAATTTAATGCGTCAAAACTTAAATTAAATATTAATATAGAAAACGTATAATTTTATTTAACTATAGAAAAAATTGGTATGCAAGCAACTGAAATCGATTAATATTTAAAAAAATTGTTTGATGAAAAATATTTGTTGGCAACAAATGTTTCGTCGGTAGTTATAAAGTATTTTGAGTTTACTTTTGTGAAACAACGTGTTCTGATATTACCAACTAATATGATTTCAGGCATCACATTGGCGGATACATTCGTTGTTCTACAGTATTTATTGTTTGGTGTCTAAAATGTTTTTCAAAAGAATATTTCAATCTAGTCTTAAACACTTTTTTTGTTCTGGAAAATGTTCTATCACTATTTGGTTTGATTTATTGTTACAAACTGCAATGAATGTACAATAGTATAAAAATTGATTTCAAATAAAATCGTTTTATTTATAATTAAGATTGCTATAAGATATGGGCGAATGAGTGTGATGATTGAATGTATTTGAGCGAATGTAGTCATTGTTACAAACTAATGTCGTTTATTCCCTAGAAAGTATAATTTATTAATAACTCGATGACAAATGAATAGCCGGTGCTGATCAGCTGATGATCCCTTTCAAAATTTGTAATGACTGATTGGGATCGAACTGAGTAATTAAGCTTATAAAGCTGTGCTTTAACGACCAATTACAATTTAGATTTAAAGTTATTATCAAAGTATCAAAAATGTTCTCTAACTACTAAATATTATTTGTAAAATACGATCGGGAAGGATCATTGACTCGGTCAGTGAACCCTGAACAAGAGTGGGCACACGATCTCGGGTAAAACGAAGAACCTGTTGAGCTCGCCCGCACGCACGCCTTCTGTCTACAGCTATATGTTAAAGGGATAAAGGGGCAGCGGAAGATTAAGGGGGATTTTTGTGGTCCTGCCTATAAAGCGGCCTTTTTGATTACACAGTCTTTCGAATAATTTGTTTTACAGAAAGCAACCAGAATACACATGTTATGCATCAACAGTGCGGGAAATGTCAAATAATTGCCAATTGAGCATGAAATATCGTTATTGGTTATCTTTAAATTTCAGTTTAAATAACAGCTAATCGATGTAAAATGTTTATACCGAAAGTATCGGTTAATAATACCTGTTTCAATTTACGTAAGATTGTTTTTGTTTAGTAACAAAACATCAAAATAAATTTCCTCACATCATTATAACAGTTATTTACAAAACTTTAAAATATTCAATGAGTTTTAATATTTTATAACTAGTAGCATTCTACTCTTTCTCAGCTGTGGCTAAAAATGTTTGTAATGACAAAAAAATTGCAAATTTTTGTGAAAGTATTATGTTGCAAGATGGAAGATCCTTTTTACAAGACGACACATTCAGCTGTGAGAATTCTTATTTCCCCAATGCTTTGACCTACTAAACATATCTCTGTTCTGAAGTGCGTGGACTGTGAGAAATTCCTCTACTAGACCACCCAAGTATTTATATAGTGAACACTACAATTTTACTATCCCGAACTGATGTTTATAACACACATTACATCCCCTCTTCCCTAACAAAGCCTTTAATACCTCAATATAAAAGAGAGAGGACTATTGGAAGCCCCATTATCGTTAGGTGTGCTTTCTCTTTAGTCTAATTAAAGTTTGAGAACTATGGGCCCTATGAATTTTCGAGTTCAAATCTCGTAGTGTTTTTGATTGATGAAGAGTTTTTACGAGGAATTTTGGGGGAAAAAATATAATGAAAACGGCACATATTTTATTACAGAAATTTTCGATAGCCTTCACTCACGGATTCAAATATTAATACACCAACCTTACATACTGACATGAATGTGACAGCCACAACTTTCAAACACCCTTCATCATCACTACCACCTAAGATATGGACATGAATACAACAGTCACAACTTAGAAATATCATTCATCATCACAACTAGCTTATATACGGGCATGAATGTGACAGCCACAACTTTCAAACACCCTTCATCATCACTACCACCTTACATATGGACATGAATACAACAGTCACAACTTAGAAATATCATTCATCATCACAACTAGCTTATATACGGGCATGAATGAGACAGCCACAACTTTCAAACACCCTTCATCATCACTACCAGCTTAAATATGAGCATGAATACAACAGTCACAACTTTCAAACAACCTTCATCATCACAACCAGCTTATATACGGGCATGAATGTGACAGCCATAACATTCAAACACCCTTTATCATCACAACCACCTTACATACGGACATGAATACAACAGTCACAACATAGAAACATCATTCATCATCACAACCTAGCTTATATACGAGCATGAATGACAACCACAACTTTCAAACACCCTTCATCATCACTACCACCTTACATATGGACATGAATACATCAGTCACAACTTAGAAACATCATTCATCATCACAACTAGCTTATATACGGGCATGAATGTGACAGCCACAACTTTCAAACACCCTTCATCATCACTACCACCTTACTTATGGACATGAATACAACAGTCACAACTTAGAAACATCATTCATCATCACAACTAGCTTATATACGGGCATGAATGTGACATCCACAACTTTCAAACACCCTTCATCATCACTACCACCTTACATATGGACATGAATACAACAGTCACAACTTAGAAACATCATTCATCATCACAACTAGCTTATATACGGGCATGAATGTGACAACCACAACTTTCAAACACCCTTCATCATCACTACCACCTTACATATGGACATGAATACAACAGTCACAACTTAGAAACATCATTCATCACCACAACTAGCTTATATACGGGCATGAATGTGACAGCCACAACTTTCAAACACCCTTCATCATCACTACCACCTTACATATGGACATGAATACAACAGTCACAACTTAGAAACATCATTCATCATCACAACTAGCTTATATACGGGCATTAATGTGACAACCACAACTATCAAACACCCTTCATCATCACTACCACCTTACATATGGACATGAATACAACAGTCACAACTTAGAAACATCATTCATCATCACAACCAGCTTAAATAAGAGCATGAATACAACAGTCACTACTTTCAAACACCCTTCATCATCACAACCAGCTTAAATAAGAGCATGAATACAACAGTCACAACTTTCAAACACCCTTCATCATCACTACCCCCTTACATATGGACATAAATACAACAGTCACAACTTAGAAACATCATTCATCTGCACAACCAGCTTAAATAAGAGCATGAATACAACAGTCACAACTATCAAACAACCTTCATCATCACTACCACCTTACATATGGACATGAATACAACAGTCACAACTTAGAAACATCATTCATCATCACAACCAGCTTATATATGGGCATGAATACAACAGTCACAATTTTCAAACACCCTTCATCATCACAACCAGCTGATATATGGGCATGAATACAACAGTCACAACTTTGAAACACCCTTCATCATCTCTACCATCTTACATCAGGACATGATTACAACAGTCACATCTTTGAAACACCCTTCATCATCACATTCAGCTTACATACGTACATGAATATGACAGACAATACCCATCCTTCAAGTGACCCTTGCTAAGAGTTGTTTGTAAAAGGGAAATTGATAACCGATGATCATGAATGAATTTTTTACCAAGGGTGAAAAATGTAAACATTGATGATGTACGTAACAGTAAACATGAGTATATTCCAGTTCCTTTTCTCGATCTGTCTCCAATTTATTAAATGTAAAATGTAATTGACACTTCAACAATGGACATTCAGTTTGCAAAATTGACCAACAAGTGGGAGATCGTATGAGCTGATTCCACTTTCATTACCGAATCTATATTGATTTTAAGGATGTGTTATCAAGTCACCCGAGAGACATGATAACACAAATATGAAAGTGTTTCATGCATTACTGTATTATTGCCTAGAGTGATCCTTTTGTTATCAAAGCTATGAAGAGGGCAAAGCTGGAGTATAACAAGTGATAAGGGAGTGCCGGAAGTCCTGATTGGACTAATTATCGTAATGGATAGAATATAGTGGCAGGGGGTGAAGGAAGGGGTAGTGGCAGCTGGTGGGTGGACGGCTTCAGGCAGACTCATCTGTCCAATCCTTCTCACACACATTGCGTTTCGGTGATTATCAGAACTCAATAAAAAACTAATTCCATTATATGCCTTTTTTACTTTAGTTCCACCTTTAGATATTTTTTACACTGATTGGTCTTTTCCTGGATCCTTATCGAATCCCTTTAAAGGGAGAAATGAAAACAATACCAACACTACAGAACAGTTGGCCTTGAAGAATACTCTAAAAAGATAACTGACAAAATTCACGCATTTCGTCTAAGTGATCTGCTTATATTTCATGATACAATTTAAAAAACTGCCAATGTTTGAAACAGCTTGGACTATTTAGAGCAGTTCTGAATTTTGTACTTCTCAAATAAGGACCGTCTATTTCTAGGGAATGTCTGTTCTATCGGTTCTTTTCGAAACCAATCACCATGTTCCAACCTTCAGACCTTCTCAATTACAGTGCAAGCAATCTTTCTTTGACCAGTTCAACATCAGCTTAGGCTGAAACGTCTTTTGTGTCCTTTGTTACAGAAAGTTTATCCTTTTATCTGAGTTTAAATCTACCCTTTGCCTTGAAGAATACTTCTTTTCTGAACTTTTAACGATTTTTGGGAGGTAGGTTTTTTATTGTTAGGATTAGCTTACATTTGTTATAATAGTTGTTTTTATGGATAAATATATTTCCAGCATGACCAGTCTAGCCAATATGTAACAATATATTTTACGTAGAAAATCAATACTGAGATTGAAAATTTAGTTGTGTGTTTTTGTTCTGAATTTACGGTGTGTGTTTTTTTTTATTATTGGTCTTATACGACTAAAAGAGTTAAATAATGTTCAGTTTAGGTATTTGGAGGTATTGTGTATGTAAAAGAAGTTGATGAGCGTTAGGCCAACTACTCTCATTTTATTGGATGAATCATCATAACATGAATATTGAATACTCCTAGATAAATTATGCTAGATAATTGAGAACTGAAGAAATTATCTGAAACACAGGATACAAATGTGCATACCGATACACTACGTTATAATTCTGTATTATACTATAATTTTCTGTGCTGCCTTGGCTTCTGGACTAAAAGTAAGTGTTACTTTCTCAAGATCAGTTCATCTCACTTAATAACCAGACTACACACACACCTCTCCCTTATACATGCCTTAAAATAAGCAGTCGATAATAACTTTGTACCAAAAACAATCTAATCTAATATTTAAATGTTACGAATCAAATGAAAGGAATTTCTTCAAAATACGCGATCAATTTTATAGATTCCTTATACAATGGTACTAAATTATTTATTATCAATTTGTTTTTGCCCGTCTCTATTCTTCAAATTCCCAAACGAGGCTATCATTATAAATCCTCCACAATTACTTGACATATTAAATGTCGGCACTACTGACGCAATGCGGTAACCCAGCTACTTGAGGACAAAGTTTTGTGGAGATTGTAGGCGACAGGTTCTATGCTCGTTCCTCGGCGTCCGCTCAATGGTTGCCATCGAGGTGTCCATGTTGGATGAGGTAGTCCATGTTCAGATGTTGTGTAGGGAAGATAACTGAGTGTAAAACTTGTTAGTTAGATGAAAAAATCAGACCAATACTACGTGGTTCGGTTTCCACGTAAAACCCTTAGTTGCCTTAGCTATTGGCCTATTAATAAATAGCTCTTTCTGAGGAACAGTCGACCTTAGTTAGTAACAATGACTACAATCGTTCATCTACACTCATTAGACTCATTCGCCACTCATATTCGCTCATATATTTACGATCAACGTCCTAATAATGAATAATGAATCAATAAGTGCTCTTCAGCTGTCCAAAAGAAAAGTAATATTACCTGTCAGAAGAGGATGTACTCAGAGGGAAAATTAATTTATATTTAAATACGGGGCTGAAAGTGATAATGTAAAGCCGAGATTGTGGAAACACGACTATTACGTGGAAAAACAGATTGTTTGTATTTAACCTAACCTAACAATACATAAAGGTTGACTGATCAGCTGTTTAATAGTCGCCATCTTGTTAATAAGCGCACGCGCACATTACGTGACTGTTATAGCAACCTGTCGAGTAACATAAGGAAGCTTTACTTCCAGAACAATTTCTTCCTCAGCCGTCGTTTTATACGATGATTTGGCATTAGGTCAATGTTGTTCTGACTTGTCATCATAAAAAACATATTACGATAAATAAAAATGCAAGTGTTTAGAGAATGCACTTCTCAGTTTATCATCAGAAAGAGCCGTGATTCTATGACACAGATAAATGGCATTCAATTACCTTACTTTAAATTTAAAGCACATTATATTTTATAATAGGGTAAACCACATGCAAAAATAACTGTCCAAAAGAAAATGATCCAATATAAATAATTGCTGTAGAACATTCTGAATGATTTGCGGTGTTTAGAACGTCGTCCACCCCTCACCACATTATCAACCAGGGGAGGAGAATGTCTCTGTAATTCGGAAACGTGCCCAGGCTATAAAGAGGGGCGTAAGACCTTGCCAATGACTTATTGCTGCGTGTCTCGATTTCGCTTTGGGGAAAAATCTCGTCTAAGGAGGATCTACGGTCTAAAGCCTATCTAACAGAGTCCACTACAATAAGAGCGTATGAATGTGTGGTTTAATCCAGGATAGGTCTAGGAACAAACAGGAAAAACTACTCAAGGAAAACAAGAACACGACAAATTGTCCCACGCACTAACTGGACCACTTTCCATAGTACAGGTTGTCGGTGGCAGTTGAGCTCTTTGATAACACGACAAATTGTCCCACGCACTAACTGGACCACTTTCCATAGTACAGGTTGTCGGTGGCAGTTGAGCTCTTTGATAACACGACAAAGTGTCTCATGCACAAACTGGACCACTTTCCATAGTACAGGTTGTCGGTGGGAGATGGGCTCTTTGAGAACACGACAAAGTGTCTCACGTACAAACTAGACCACTTTCCATAGTACAGGTTATCGGTGGGAGGTGAGGCACTTTGAGAACACTACAAAGTGTCTCAGGTACAATCAGTTCCACTTTCTGTAGCACAGGTGGGTCACTTTAAGAACACGACAAAAATTTCTTATGTGCAAACTGAGCCACTCTGATGAAATGACAGTGTCCCACAAAAGAACTGAACAATTTTGTAGAAACATAGATTGTCTCAACCCCTGTGAGCCTTACAAACTAACTGATTTACTTAGAAAATAAAATATTCTTCATTTCCTTAACATAACAAATTGAATGAAACTACATCTCACAAGGTGTAGTTGAACATTTTCAATCTGGTCACTTGAGCTAAACTCATTCCACAATCATAATCATATGCAATAAATATTTTTCCATCTTAAGCCTTTTCCCTATAAGTGAGGTGGTACGTATTTAAATTGAAGCTTTGATTCATCCCACAAATTTGTTTTACAAATTACTTAGGTATTTAGATTCTTTTCATCCTTAAAATTAAGGTTTAAGCAAAATCGTTTTCTTCTTGTACCTTATCTAGCTGCAAAAATTGTGTTTATTTAATTTATCTTATGTTAGTACTAGAATCACCCCTTAAAAATCTTTTTTCGTGGGATACCCTGTGTACTTTACAGTCGAGTTCCTAATCCAATGATAAGTATCTCAAGTCACAGTCTTTCGTAACAGACCCTTCCAATATCATGACCAATTTTTTCATGTCTGTCAACACAATTTACATTTAAATGACGCAATCTGGTAACCTGACAACTCTAATGATGGGTTACTAAAACATAACTACATATGCAATTTTGAATTAACTATAAGTAACTATTGTACTGATAAGAAATACTTATTATTTATCTTTATAACATTTATTTTAAGACCGGTTTTTCATCCTTTAGAAGGAATTTCGAACAATCTTTCTAAGTGAATGGTAAGAAATCAATATTTTCTTACCGAACTTCAAATCAATCAAAAGTAAACGAAAAATACTTAATATTGTTTTTATTTTTATGAGAAAAGAGATTCATTTTAAGGGTTGATTCTTTCACGACTAAAGTTTCGTAAAATTCTATCTTATTGTCCATCAATGTTAACACAATCTGCGTTCCCTCAAAATTTCAAATAAATCAGACGGATAGTTTTTGAAATCACTTGATGTGAGTTAGTGAGTGGCATTACATTATATCTTCATCCAAAAATGTATTGAATAAAAATAATAAAAGAACACAAATTCTAGTCACCCTAAACTATGCTGAGAACAAACAGCATCGTAAGCTACTTCCAACAATAAACATTTCAGGAACACAAACCTATGTTTAAGACTGTTTATATTGTCGCATCATTCAGTTTATTGTATCAATATAACTTGGTTTTAAACACTACATCAATTAAAAGTTTATGGTCCAGTTTAAAGATCCTGAAATTTCAAACGACTTCAGATCCCTTCTTAGATATCAATTCTATGGCCACGGAAATGGTCTTTTATAATTTACTTGCTTTACCCCCAAAAAATAAACCACTCAAGTATGTTATAAAAAGATTTATAATTATTATAAAAAGTAGTCTTTCAAAACACTCACACATTTTAAATACGGGCGAGTGACCATATACTTTGATTTTTTAGCTTAAAAGAATTTGATTCAGAAGAATAGGCACCTCTACGTTTGACTTCACTTAGTATGGATAGTCAGTGCTACAGATATTTTAGTTTTTCCGTAGAAGTGGTATCCTCACAATTTTAATTTTCAAATGCCTTTAAGTATGTTTCTGGAAAGACCTCCACGGCCATTTGTGTTGTATAAAAGTTCGTTGTATTCGTCTTCTGGGGTCGACTGTGTCTTTTAGTACATGAAGTAAATTAAATATCAAAATTTTGAGGTCCTTAACAGTTGTCCATTTTCAAAATATAAGTTAATGCTAACAAAACACTTGTTCAACTAAATTGTTAATTTGAGAAAGTATTATGTTAGTGCGAACATCCATCTTGAAAATAGACTACAATAAGGAGTTGGAACGTCGGTATGTATATAATGTACATATCTAATTGACATGATCAAACGCAAAGACCGTCTTCGAAAGGAACTTCTTTTGAACAAACTCGATGGAGCTATCGGAGTATCTCCAGTCTACGACTCCTATTCCAAATAATAGTGGCGTACTCAACACGTCTTTTAGAAAACAAACTTTTATAATCCTTTTTTTTACTAAGTATGTACTAAATATTTTAATCTCTGTTCCGTCCATATTTCTTTTAATTTTCAAAACTAAAATATGACATTGGGGTTTATAATGTCTACGAGAATGACGTCTTTTTAATACTTTACTGTTATAGTTGTTGATGGAGATTAAACCGTTTTTACTCAAGGTGAAGTTTAAAAACCATGGCCACTAGATTGGTGTGGTGGAAAAATGATCAGCGTATTCCCGCCTGTTCAAGGTAATTATTTCAAGCCTTTGGCCACAAATGAAGGCTCACCTACATGCCATTTTTCAAGTTACTATCTTGATGTTGCTGTTAAGCCAGGAACTACCTCACAATTTGTGTCCGTTAGTCTAGTTTTACTACATCAGATTGTCCTAGGCGATAAAGTAGACGGTCGTGGTCTGTAGTTTAAGTTTTGTTTTAATTTCCCCATACATCTACGCACTTACCGCTTCCTTCCTCTCGTCCTGGCCTCGAACCTAGAGCTACTATTGTCGCGGCACACAAAGCGTGCTAGGAGTAGAGATTAGGCAACTACTCCACTACTCACGCATGTTTTGGCTCTCGCCTCGGCCCTTGACTGGCCCACTCGACCTTCTACCATGGTCCTTTGTCTTAGACCTCGTCTCGACAAAAGTCCCCGGCTCGTAATTAAGACTCCCCGATGGTACGGTTAGAAGGTGACGTAAGTGCTGGATGGGCGGTATTGATGTTGCTCACCCATCTGGGTGACCCAGTTTGGGAGGTCTACCAAAGGGTACATTGTGCAGCTTCCGTCCAGAGTCGATGAAGAACCTCCAGTCCTCCGACGAAGAGTCGATAAGGCAGTATTGAATCACCTCGACCTGACCCCACATTTAGATAGAAAAAAAGATTCCGTTTTATTTTATAGGAAATATTTCAGATCCCTTCTTCTAAACACTTTCCCCAGCGGCCGTTTCTCAAACCGCCAAGTCACTGCTGGGAAGTTGGCGGCCCTATAGGTGCAATGCAATTTTACCATCAGTGAACCAAAACATGCGTTTCTATTTCAACTGAACGGTTTGTGTTTATTATTATAATAAGTTATATTGAACACTGTATAATTATTAAAGGTCCATTCTAGAGGACCATAAATTGATATTATATGTTTTTTAATTTGAAATCGTTAAGAAAGACATACAACATTTTATATATTCAAACTTGAAAAATATAAAAACACTCAATTTCTTACAAAAACTGACTTATGGTCCACTAGAATACATCTTTCAAATGACACTTCAACTGTTGCGTTACAATTATTATTACGAATCATTTAACATGTTCGCGGAGGAAACGGCCGCCCTAAGGGAACCGTTTTGCTTTACGAACAACACCAAAAACAGGAGTTCCTATTTTAAGATTTCGGTCCATAGTTATGATCGTATCGTAACTTACAAAGTATAATTTGATAGTTAGAGAAACATACTAGCGAATCATAATTTTCGTAAATAATTGAATATTTAAATAATTTGTACAGTTGAAAATTGTAAACTTTAAATGTCACTAAACAAAAATTAAATATCACGTAATATCAACTTATGGTTGTCTACATTGGACCTTGAATAATCATAATATATTATTCAGTAAGACTCGTGATTGGAAAATGAAGATGTCCAACGCTTCAGATGTTTTAAGAAACAAACTTATCGTTTAGAGACATCAAACTCCCGCGTCGTCAGTTAGGGTGTTGACTTCCCGGCGGTGACTTGGCAGCTAGGTCACGGACACCTTAAAGTGTTATAAACACTCTAGTAACAATGTAAGCCCTCCCCTCCAGTGACGTTCAGTGAATTCTTTACGTTATACGTATTGTTCGTCAATTCATCACACTTCCACATTCGTCCTTGACTTTATGAAAAAGACTTAGAAAGGAAAAACGACAACTGTTTTATTTCACTGTGAGGAGAACCTGTCCATTCTCTTTTGGTTTACTATTTCTATGGTAATTTTCAAGAGGAATGAGGTAAATTTAATAAAATTAACGTAAAAACTATAAAATTATCAAATCTGTTACTGTTCGCAGATATTCCTGGAAAGGATTTCAAACTCATTTGAGTTGTATAAGAGTTCGTAGTTTTTTGGGTTTGACCGTTGGTTATTTACTGACCCAAAGATAGGCATAAACAATATTTTTACTCAAAAGTATAAAATGCCTCTGTATAGATAGACTAAGAAAAATAAAATAAAATAAAAAAACTGAGATTTAAAGTTTTACAGCTTTTACTTAGATTACAAGAAATTTAACATACTTATTTTAATTTATGAATAATTTATATGTCATATGTTTGTTTTTTACTAGCTTTGTTATCAAAGTGTCGTTCATTTTTTTATTTTAGTTTTTACCTATCATTTTCAAGGCACTTAGTATTATGTTTATTTTTATTTTTTTATTTATTCATAAGACGCCGATCGTCAAGATATGGGTGAATATGGATTTCGATTGAGTGTGATGAGTGTAGATGAGCGAATGTGATTCTTTATTTCAATATGAATTCAATTCACACGATTAATTTACATTATTTGAATGTGGCTAGCCACCAAATTACATATTTAAGTTTATAAGATAAGTGCTCCATTATATTTAGACCTGTTTTAATTTTTCATTTGTAAATTATTTTTTAAGCTAGTTCAGGGATTACGTTTGGTTTTTGTTAAACGGAAGATTGATTAATAAGGTTTAAAATGATAAATTAAGACAATATAAAATGATACCGTATGAAAATGCAAGGAGTTAGTTTCAGCCTTGGACATAGTTTGTTTTAAAAATGAATTGGACACTAGTGTTTTTTATAATACAATAATTGGCTTGTGTGGCAAGTGATGATGAAGTTTTTTTAATGTTTCTTGTTAATTATAGTTTAATGAAGCACCTTCCCAAATATTCATGAATTCAAAAATAATTTAAAGTCCATCTAACATGTTCAAAATGACACGCCTGACTCTCACACGTACAAACGTCTACGATTACCACAGAGACTTTAACGAAGGTATAACGGAAGGCTTTTATCACAGAGTAGGCTATGTAGATAAAAGCGTTTCTATATAAAAAAGAGTATCTATATACTCTGTGGCTTTTATGAACTAACAATGAATGACAGTTGATTGAAATGAAATGTGTTTGCTGTGTTCATTAATGGTAATTTCTTTGTTTTTAATAGTTGCAATTTTTCCTCAAGCAGGAAAGTAACTTTATGTCATTTGGAAATATAAACTTGGTTGTATTAGTTTGATAAAACAAAACAGGTCCTTTAAGATTTATTTAAGGTTACTAAAGTAAATGATAATAACAAATCAACTAACTTTATTATTAAATTACAAATCCATGTTAGATACAGTTCATTAGTATTATGTATACTAAATTGCTACATACTATTAGTGTTGCTCTATTTTTATATTATAAAAAAACATTAACAAGGATTAAAAAATCTATTTACATAAATAAATTAGTTGAAAAATATATATTATCTTTTACTTTTTTCTTCTTAAATAACATGGATATAACATTACTTACAAAAAATGTCTAAAATAGTTTTGTAGTCCATATTTACATTTCTTTTTACATTGCTATATTTTAACGGTCTTCTTCAGTGAATAATTTTGTCACACTCCAGCCTTCGACCCTCCACCTGGTGTAGACTTTGGAACTACTGTACTTGCAACTGAGTGGACTATAAAAAACCGGTTGTCGGATGTCTGTCCGACCCAAAACCATTGTGTGATTTGAACGGTCGTGGCAGTTGATCATCCTTCCTTGCTAGATTACCAGGAAGCGCCAGTTATCAGTAGCTGACGCCCGCGTTTTTCAGCTGAACATTACGTTTGTATTATTATTTATTAAAGAAAAAATATAAAAAGCCATATTGTGTTATGATAAGAACAGACGTTTAAGTAAATTTACGCAGTTTTATCATTGACTATAGAAACGGACTGCGCAAGGCAGTGCATTTGATGTAGACGCACGACTGCGCTGCTATGTAACAGTAATTGGATTCAAATTAGTGCTTGGACGACTGTTTGGCGTACTTTAGTCACTTCAGCGTGTGCTGGATAGAGACAGAAACAGATATAAAGATATAGAGAGAGAGACAGACAGCTGGTGCTACCTGTGAAAATCAAACATCAACTAACTTAACCGAAGAGAAAACCAGCTTCACGGCACTCATATGAGAGGTCTTCTTGTTTTTTTTTCTTTTTAGTCAATGGTGTTATCAAAACATACTAAATAATTAGTGTACAAATGCTTCTAAAGCTGAACCATCAGCTGTCAATAGAATTATAGTCTATTCAAGTAGTGTTGAGAGTGAAGCTCCGCCCACTGCTGGAGTGACGTAGGCGCTAGGATGATTCACAGGCGTACTTATGTTCACGATATAAAGCAGAACGTATGAGCAAACTGATTGCTAGTCTGGCTGACTAACTGGGGAATGGGTATGCCAATAAATTAGTCTTGTTGTAAATCAAGGGTTCACTAAGACACTCTCTTCTTATTGACCAGCGCCTTAGAGACAGGGATAGTCAACTTCACTCAACTCTCCCTGAATAGCATATAATGTTGTGCCGTTCGTTTCTCGTTCCTAACTACTAAAACGGTAGTAAATAATTTAGCCAAGGTCCTAGATGATGATCCTCTGGGGGCTGACGAGACGGGAAGAATTCACCAATCAGCCCCTGTTTGAGAGCCCGTCGACGCCCCGTAGTTTTACGACTGTCTTACAGACTTGAGGAGAGGAGCGTGCGCCCTCGTAAAGACTCCGGAACCTCATAGACGCAATTTACGACTCCCGGGAGATGTGACGCGGCCCGGCCAGCGCGTGCCACCTGCACGCCAAAAAATTATCCTTCCAATTCAAAAGGGGGTCGAGGAGAGCAGATGTGTGTGCGACAAAGCGAAGGAAAAGAAAAGAAAAGGAGTCTTTCTTATGGTGAGCAGGAACGAGCGAAGGGTGTTTGGGGGAGCACCTGCCCTTCCGTTACACAAGCAGTTACTGCCCTTGGGGGTCGAGATTTTGAAAATCCTCATCAAGCTGTTCTTTCAAATTAAATATGAATCACAACAGTTCAGAAAATTGAATTTATATTCGTAAACCTGATTTTAGTTTGCCTTGTAACAACACACCCTTTAGTTACCTTGTGTTATATAGGCCTACATCATTATGACAGAGGGCACAGAGAAGAAAGAAAGAGAGGTCACATTCAATAGTGCGCTTAAGTGTGTCGAGTTGTTATTTATCCAGATTTCCATGCACTGGCAGGTCCAGCACTTTGTCACTACCCTACCTTTATACCCCTAAATCCTCAAGGATATACGTAGAAATTATTAGTACAGATGTACAAAGATGACATTAGTTGAAATCTAAAACTGCCGTTCGCTGATAATAGAATATTTTTTTAATTAGTATAGTACGTGTTGGTATATTTACAGTACAAGTAAACGTCACACAACACAAATATATTACAATATAATATTTGTGCATTTTGTACTTGTATTGTAATATATTTGTGCATTTTGTGCTTATATTGTAATAAATTTGTGTTGTGTGACGTTCACTTGTACTGTAAAAGATGATAACTATAACTGTTTATTATATCAAACTGAATTTGATATAATAAAGTAACAGTACATGCTTGATAATAAATACATTATAAAATTAATCAACAATGCATTAAACAATATATAAATGAACATACAATTACAATAACAGTAATAAATATTTTAACAGAAACAACAACAGTAAATAACTATCAATAATAACTTTGAATAAAAGAACAGTTATATAAAAGTTTGATTCAAATAAGTCAAACAATTCAATTTAAATACTTTTAAAGAATTAAAAAACATATCAATATTATTGCAATTGGAAAGAATAAAATTATTGTATGACCTCATGAGACAGTGGAGGGGGAAAAGGCATGTGCCGTTGTTCGACAATAGGGAACATAGAACAAGAGTTTATTACGACTATTAAATGTGGGTAGACGGAAAGATAGGCTCGCCAAGCTACCACCAGTTTGTACAGGAATACAAGGCACATCTGTGACTCCGTAACCCAAACAGTGTTAGTAACTCGTCATATGGAACCGTGTAAGTGTACACATTAAAACATTTGTAAAATAAAAATCTCAAAAATCGTTTCAGAACTCTCTCTACTGCTTCTCGATACGTTGTATGAGTCGGATTCCATATGATAGCCCCACTCTCCAACCTCGACATGACGAAAGCATTGTAAAGCGTAGTGATCGTCTCAATGTTATGGAAATTTACACTTTGTCTAAAAATGAAACCCATAATTTTACTGGCTGATGCTATGCAATAGAGAAACATGAGGATTGAAAGTTAGAGAATTGTTTATAGTAATGTCTTACAAACACAATGAAACATTAACCTATAATGATTGATTAAAATTACCGACTAAATGACTGCTCACTAAAGTGTTAGTACAGTTTATGTTAAAGCAGTGGCGTATTTAGGGGGGGGGGGGCTATAGGGGCTGTAGCCCATGGCGGCAGAATTTAGGGGGTGGCAAAGGAGTTGGAAGTTACCAGGCATGTAATGGTATTTTGAGAATATTTGAAAATTAAGGGCGTCAATGTCAAGTACAAAGTACTGTTCTTTACAAAATATTATCAAGTTACGGCTGTCGTCTAACTGTGTTACGAATGTATGTATAGAGCGAGAGTGGCAGAAGTTGTGTACTTTTGTTGATAGGTGGATCCGGGGAAGAGGGGTAGAGGAAGAAGTATGTACCACCACTAACATTTCAATTAATAACACGATTAAAATAAATTGGTTTTAACTTACTGTATAGTGTTCAGCTTATGTTGATACCTACTACCTACTAAGTTTTTAGTACAACATTAGCTATGATACAAACAAAGGGCGGGGGGTGGTGGCAGATAGCCGCTATATCCCCCTAGGCGGCAAAACGTGAAATACGCCACTGGGTGGGGGGGGGGTGGCAGATAGCCGCTATATCCCCCTAGGCGGCAAAACGTGAAATACGCCACTGTGTTAAAGATTTAAAACATTTACATCACGTATTTTGTTTCAACAAATTCAAGCGTCTTGTATCATTCCGTACTTCAAATAGTTTAGATATGTAAGTTTCCTTATTTGCTCGTTGTGCTTCGCTACCTTCCAGTAGCAGACGGGGATTTGTTGAAGAAATTGCCGCTTGGTAGCAGCAGCTTCCACGTTATACTAGCTTATTATGTAGTAACTAAATCGCTACTTATTTGTGATTTACAAAGCAATTCAATATATTTCATCTTCAGTATTTTGGCCGTTGTTATAATTAGTCTATAGAGCGTCCTTAATCAGACCCGTAAAGGTGCTATTTATAATATTTATACTATCGCAGATGTCTCCTATAACTTTGGGATGCCACTGAGGATGCCATATCATTACATAGTGAATCTTCCTGGTTTTAGGCCAGCACGAAAATATATTCTCCATAAGACTAACGATGACTTTTCTTAGATATATATAAAAGAAAAAACAAAGTTTCACCAAAATTTCATTTTTTTAAATTATACAAATTTTAAGTGGTACGTGATTCACAAACATTAAAATTAAAAATCAAATATTCTAAGTCTAACCAGTCAACATGCTGGATTAAAATACCCACATAATTTTATAGGAAAAATATTTTAAATTGGCTAATCTATTAATTTAATACTGGTCTTATGGTGAATAGATCGGCTGATATCCAGTTGCACCGGCGGTCAAAGGAATTTCCACGGGTCAAAACATTCCTCCGTCCGAAAAGTGTCCAGATGCACCGGTGGTCAAAATCTACCCACCTCACTTATCCCCGCTGCAAATTCCTTCGACCGCCGGAGCCGGTGCAATTGGAAGGCCCCTTCCTTCCCCACCCCACTACATTTCTTCAAACATAGTTTATAAGTGTTTAACAATTTCGCAATGGAATATTCTATCAAACACTTGCCGATGTTTCGTGGCACATACTAATGGTAGACCATAGCAGGTTCTAACTAATAAATATGGTAACTATGTATTTAATGTTTAATTTTGTGTTTATCCGTGGCAACACTAACATCTAACCTAACCTAACCTAACCTAACCTAACCTAACCTAACCGACTCATGACTCATGTCATAACAAAGGGTGTGGAATTTGGCACGGTCAGCTTGGGGTTACTGTACTAGGAATCCGGCCTGGTTGGACTTTCCCGGCTCATGTCATAAACAAGGGCCTCTGGTGCAATTGGAACACCCCCCAAAAGGGGCTCCGGTGCAACTGGACACATCAGTTTGGGGCCGATCCCTGACCCCGGTGCAATTGGAAATCTCCCGAATAGATCAAAGATGGCCCACCACTCCAGCCCCCCCCCTCGTAATAAACATTAATTACAAGCAATATCACTTAATTAGTTTTGAGTTAAACCCACGAACCGGCTATTAGATTTTTCGTTATTTAGACATTTTTCAAAATTCATTTCAAAAGTTAGTAACATTACATAAACTTTTTTATATTTGGTATCATTTTACTCACAATGAACCAGGCTATCTGATGGTAGTAAAATGTTATTTGTTTTTGAGCAAAAAAATAAGTCACCTGATATCTTGAAAAATGCTTTCCGGACAATAAAAAAGGATAGGTAGGAGTTGCCTAAGAAATATAATATTACTAAACTAAAAATTCCAATACAGCCAAAATATATCAAATGTGATCTAGTTTAAAGAAATATAAAAGTATTTTAAATTATTTATGGGGAGGGAAGAATTATACTAATTTAACCCAATGTAGGCCTAGTAAATATTTAAAATTTTTGTTTCCGCCCTAACTTAGCATCTTGGAGAAATAAAGACATTTTTTCACACGTCTCTTAGGAAATTCATTGACTATAAACGTATTCTTTCATATTAGTAGTAACAAGATACATTTAACAAAAACTATACATTTGGCATCCAGTTTGGAAGCTAGTTTTATCAAGTGACAGCCAGTTTTAAACTGACTGTCAATGGATGTAGACCAGCACCACCCCAGTCCAGGGGACAGTATATTAATTGAATCTAATCCCCACCTAGGGGAACTCCAGCCACTGTCACAAAAATAACATGTACTGTTGCCAGGACCCGGGAGAGGTTAAGTTGGATTCTGTCGCGTGCCGGTGTCTCAGTGTGAGGTGCTCTGCTAACCACTTCCGGTTATCTGTATGTATTTCCGTTTTGATTAAAATTAGATACATTGCTAATATTTAGGCCTACAGTCATTTATATGTACAGTTCCGTTTTGATTAAATTTACGTATAGTGCTGATTTTTATACGTTCTTTTTATATTTATTTCAGTTTTCATTAAAATGAGGTACATTACTAATATTTATATGTTCTTTTTATATGTATTTCTATTATGATTAGATACATTACTATTAATAATATTTATTTTCTTTTTATATGTATTTCTGTGTTCTTTAAAACTAGATACTCTGTCAATATTATGCATTCTTTTACATTATTCGTTGATGACAACTGATTAGTTTTATTCAACAAGAAATATTTTATGAGTCATATTTTTGAAGGGTGCATTCTGATTTTAAATTAACTGTCTATCTTACTAGTAAGATTGCCATTTAGTTAAAAAAAAAAAAAAAAAACATTTTAAGGCCTTATAATATTTAAGTCACCAATTAATATGTCACAGGTCTTGATGTTTTAGATTTAGGTAATGTGTTTTGAAATATGACCAGAATAGTATTAAATTAATCGAGTGTTACTGATAATTGTTTAATAAATTTAATGACAAATTATTTGACGCACTAAGAGTATAAATGTTGTTGGATTATTATTAACTTTACTTTTTCATTTTTAGCAAAGTATGATATACTATTGCTTTAACCTTAGAGCAGTAGCCATAAAAAAAGAAAAGAAAAAAGAACCAAATGAACCTGAATTGATCAGTGTAAACGATTACAGCTCAAGGGAAGTACCTGAATTGTGACGTCATAGATGTGTCGTCATATATATTGATTAACCCTAGTAGGACACATTGGGGTGTGACAAACCCCATGAAAATTTCATTTTAATTTTACTCTATTATTTATTGAGAGGGGATTTATTCCGTCCATATAAATTCAGTTAATATCACTGCCTGCAGGTACCATAGACTGTCAGTGTTAGTACTGCTTTCTGTGAGTCACCAAATAACCTTATTGTCTGACACTCCAGTGTGTCTTTTATGTTAAAATTTTTTATTCTAGTGCTTATAGTTTTAGTGCCTTTTCTCATTGTTTTTTAGATACAAAAAATTTAAAATAATAATGATTTAAGATTTTACTTCAAGAAAGAGGACTACATTTTACCCACAAACATAAAGATTGTTCAGAAATGTCTACCACATTTTCGTAGTATAATAATTTAGGTAATTATGCACTTTCTTGCCAACTCTGAAAATACGATTTCATGTTAAAAAAGTGGTGAAAATGAGTTTATATCTCTTGAGGAGTTTGATTTCATCCGCGGAAAACTCGTTTTTTACCGAAAAATAGAAAAACTAGTTTTTTATCTAATAATGAAAAAACCAACTTTTTTAAAAATCGTTTTTTTCGACAAATTTTTTTTCCATTTCTCGTGTTTTTTATGCTGAACACAAATATATAACTGGTTTTGTAGTAAAATTATTTTTTCCAGCTCGAAAAATGCACTTTTTACCACATAACCAAACATAACCTAACTTATCCTAATTACCTATTTTCTAAAAAAAATTCGTAATTTGCGTTAAATTTGAGCGTTTGGCCTCCGTGACGGCCTGCCGGCCGTCACTCCGGCGGGAATATAGGTGAATTCGGTTTTTGTGATAAATAGTTGTTGTATATAATGATCGCGTAATGGCCGCTAATCGCGATCTGTCGCGATAGTAGTTTTTCCGTTATTTCTCGAGAAATATTTGTGATAGACCAAAATAGTTTTCAAATTTGTATTCAGCGCAAAAAACACATCAAAGTAAAAAAAAGATGATTAAAATACCATTGAAAATAATGGAAATATGACAAAAATACTAAAAGTTGTGACATTGGTTTTTTCGAATTTTTCGGTAAAATACGGTATTTCCGCGGAATGAAAAGCATATCTCGTGAAAATACAGCCAATTCTAGACCCATTTCATGCAAAATGTTTCAAATTTGTTTGGTGGCAAGAAAGTGCATAATTACCATAATTTATATTTGATGAACTTTGTCCCTCTGGCTAAGATATTTATATGTAGTTTATTATTTATTTTTGTATTTAGTAACAAAAATGACTTGTATAAACTAGTTTAAAACTGTTTTCATCCCAATATTTTGATTTGTTGACATTTTTTGAACGATCTTATTACTAGCTACATGTTTTGTCATGATACGTGTCTTTTATCTGAAAAGTGAAACAAAATGCTACAAAAATTATTCAAATGTGTTTAATTCAATTGTTCGACATTACAGAGAAGCCAATGTCTTATTTAAGACGTAAAATGCCAAAAAAAGTACAAAATCAAAATAATTATGCGGTTTATATAAATGGGGTGTGATACACCCCAGTGTGTCCTTTATATCACAAAAATTAAGTGTGTCTAACCAGGGTTAACAGTTCAGTCACAGACGGTGAGTAGGTGACGTATTAAACGTTCTTCGAAAAGTAAATCCCACCTGAGTCTGTCCATAACAGGTGGGATTTGATTTATTACACCTAAGCTGTTCGCCAGTCCTTTTTTGGTTTAGGTCCGCAGAATCTCATTGCGGAATGCAAGTTATAGCGTTTAAAAAGCTTTCTCTTCAATTTACAAAACAAATTACTTGTTGAATCGTATAAATTGTGCTGACACGCATATTTAGGTATAAATAAAAAATGTTGAACAAACATCTACATTAAAATTCCTGTACACAAGTGTAAAGGCCCCTACACACTATACAAACATCGAACAGTCCATCGCACAGATTTAGCAAAATTCCGAGATCTGTACGACGATAGCATAGTGTGGAGGGAATTTTAGAGCTGGTACAGACGTCTGATCTAAGATCGCACGTCGAATGAACATGTCCATTTTTTCATGTGACGTCTGCACTAAATCGTATAGTGTGGAGGCAACATGGCAGATTCGATCACGTTTCAAGTGTTAGTACTGCGCATGCGCACCCCCACCGCCTTGCCGCTACGCCGATACGTTTATGTGACTTCGTGCCTTTTTATTGTGTATTTGTTTACTTAATTGTTTACCTAATTAAATTAAACATGGAAACCGCGTCCGTGTTATTTTAGGTACATATTTTGTGGCATAAACGATAGACACCAGTTGTACAGAAACAGAAAGATGAGAAAGAACCGGGTCCAATAACCGCACATACAACGCCTCATTCATCCTCATATAACTGCACCAGTCGTCGGGCTCATGTCTAAGTTCGCTTATTAAATTGACATGTAAAAACTGTCTTCTCTTTTCTAACCAACCCTTCACCCAACATCATCTTCTTCTTTTAGGTTCATTTGCTCCACAATGTATAATGCCTAGAACAGCTACAATTAATTGTTCTTAATTCAATCTGTAGTCATTGATAATATTCAATATGACACTGAACACTGCAAACGATCAATCAGAACTGAAATGTTGTGTGAAGGACGCTGGCTTGCGCGGAAAATCGCACAGGTCATCGCATAGTGTGTAGGCTCCTTGCAATGGCCTGTGCGATGGACAGTTCGATAGTTTATAGTCTGCATGGTTGTATGGGGACTTAAATCTCATGCGTGTCATAACATGCATATCTAACATTAAAAATACATGTTTACGAATATTTTTACAAATACAATTAAATTAACAGCAATTATTGTTACGAATAAACTTCATACAAGTAACAATATTTATTTTTGTATAAAAAGATAAACATCAATAACTACAATACCTGAAGTAGTTCTTAGTAAAATTATATAACAATAAGACTACTAACCACCGTATTAGTATGCAAGGTTAGTTGGACCAATTCCAGTGAAGGCCTACATCAGTAGCACTGTACGTACGTGTATGGATGGGTGGGTGGGCCAGTACCATTGTACGTGTATGTATGAGTGGGTGGGCCAGTACCTCTGTTGGCCTACGTGAATGTATGAGTGGGAGGCTAGTACTTCTGTAGGCCTACGTGTGTGCACGAGTGGGTGGGTGGACCAGTACCACTTTACGTGTATGTATGAGTGGGTGGGCCAGTACCTCTGTTGGCCTACGTGAATGTATGAGTGGGAGGCTAGTACTTCTGTAGGCCTACGTGTGTGCACGAGTGGGTGGGCCAGTACCACTTTACGTGTATGGATGGGTGGGTGGTACTACCACTGTACGTATATGTATGAGTGGGTGGGCCAGTACCTCTGTTGCTCTACGTGAATGTATGAGTGGGAGGCTAGTACTTCTGTAGGCCTACGTCTGTGCACGAGTGGGTGGGTGGACCAGTACCCCTTTACGTGTATGTATGAGTGGGTGGGCCAGTACCTCTGTTGGCCTACGTGAATGTATGAGTGGGAGGCTAGTACTTCTGTGAGTGCACGAGTGGGTGGGTGGACCAGTACCACTTTACGTGTATGGATGGGTGGATGGCAGGGCCAATACTAATGTACATGTATTGGTTTGTTTAGGGTGGGTATTAATGTGTAAGTTAAATGAACAACCGATATCAGTACTAAGTTATTATACGAGTGTGTGAGTTCTTCTTTAATTGAATATTTGGAACATTGAATTGAATATTCTTTAATTGTTGTTGATGTGTTCCAATTTTAAATATAGCATTCATCTACATAATTTAGATATTTTTGCCGCTTAAAAAGTATGCTGAAGTTTCAAATATGCTAGATTTGTAATTGATGTTGAAACATTGCCGATTGAATGTCTAATAAGGTCTACATTAGGTAATTTAATTTATATTAAGAGTATGTCATAAAATCTGATTAATATAGTTTTAATATTAATTTGAAGATATAAAAAAAAAAAAAAAAAAAAAAACGATGACGTGCTATGATACACTTTACAAAGCTCCATACTCCCTAATCTTATCAACTTTCAATGATGATGGGATGTTTGACAACTCCATTTTCTTGTCACTAGCCTTAACTTATTAGTTATAACTATATCATTATATCAATAACATTTAGAAAAATAAGGAAATGAACGTTTACGTTTAATGTGTAAAGAACCTCCTAAAATCGCCCTTTACCTTGCAAGAAACATTTTAATTGAAGATTTGCAAAACTCTTGTAATAATGGCGAAGAATAAGTGAAATGTTGAAATGTTTGTCTTTACTAAGAAATAAACTTTCCTCATGCTCGTTCAGTCGTTCACAGGTAATTGTCTACACTTATCCTGTTGGTAATCAAGGGAAATGGTAATAACAAATTAATTCTTTTTATATTTCAAGAGAGTTTATAAATGTATTTTATTAGTTTCAAAATACTAGCATAATATGGTTTCATCTAGTCACTGAATGTTGACTAGCAGAATTAGCGAGTTTCACAATATTTTTGTAGTTATACTGTAGTTTTAATACTGTTAGTATTGAATGAACGTCTCGTATTGACACTTTTCATGGGACAGGGAGTGTTTTGTGTCACACTTCTTACAGAGGTATATGGTACGTTTTCATTAGTATACATATTTTAATTTTTACATACAACATTTTTTTAATTTATGAAACAGAATAACAAATAACATCATAATGTTAGAAATTTTACAGTTAAAAACCATCTGACTAATTTAGGTTCCTGAGTTTCTTTCTGAATTGAGGCTCATTTCTTTTTATCTTCTTGGAATTAACGTATTCCTCTTTTTCGGTCCTTACATTTATACAGTATTCAACAATTCAATTAATTAATTGTAAGATTTGAGTGCTAGACATGTTTAAGCCTGATTCCAATGAACAACATCAATACGCGATTCACTTAAAGTTAACACAAAATAACTGGAGTCGCGAAAACTACTAATACCTATCTGTGGAATGTAGAATCTCGGGCTTTTTTTGTTATATACATGTGCGCTGGGAATTATGACGGCTGACCCCAGTCTAATACTGTCATTCATGGGTGATTGTATGCGTTCCTCCTTCAATAGACGTGTCATAATGTCCTAAGAAATACAATCCTGTTCCGTACAAGTTATTTATTATTTTACAAAAAACAATAGGGGTGAGAAATTGGGGGACTTTGAAAAAAATACAGTAGTTTTTTTTTTATAATTTCAGGACCCTCTTTATTTTCGTGGCCTTGCAACTATCCGGACTGCAGTAAATCATCATTACTGTTTTCTGTGCAAGTATAGTCAGAAAGACAAACAAATGAATGACCGATCCAGCTATTTGAAGGTGCTTAATGGGACTGAGACCCACTTCTCCTGGTTAACCTGAAGGGTACTCGAAACAACGAATGAACATCGTTAAAAGGTAGTTATCCACATTTACAGGCCCGTAGCTAGACCTTTGGGGCCCTGGGGCAGAGAGTACTATCAGGCCCCTATATTTGTTGTTGCTTGAACATACTTGTATGATTGTGTGTGTGTGTTTTACTATGCATAGCCTTTAATGATGAAGGGAAATATTATTTATAGTTTATGAAAGGTTTATTCAAAATAGGAAAAAACGAACAATACTTTAGTAACAACTTAAATACAAACTTTAGTCTTTAAAATGTTTTTCATCCAGCAATATGTGAATTATAATATAAATACACAACAATTACACAAAACAATAAATAAAAATTAATAAATAACAAAGTAACTCAAAATGACTAACACTAACGTGTGTTGGGGTGCATATGCAACTAGGCTAATTATAATGGTGTCCTTCTGGACTTGACACTAGCAAAGCTATCAATAACTCTGTTGAAGTCAATTCTCTGTGATCTTTCATTATCTATGGATAAAAGTGCTAAACTGCTAAGACTTTGTTGAAACATGGAGCTCCGTAGATACCTCCGGGCCTGCTAATTTACCAATATTTGAAAGATATTTTGCTAGCCCTATTTAATTAGTTTAATATTGTATATGTTTAATATTTTATTTTATGTTGTTAAATTATTTTAAGTATGACTTGGAAATATATAGGACATTAAACTTTGTCAATGCTTTAAAGTTTAATGACAATAAAGGATTATTATTATTTTGTTATATAGATATTTATGCATTCACTCAACCTAACCAAAGCCAACCAAATAGACAGAAGCTTAGGTCGTGCTTACGTCAAGAAAAAGAAGTCTGAAGCCAACATGATTATAAATGAGTTAAGCCTACATTTGTCGTCTGGAATAATGTCAGATTAATTAATTTGCTGTATTAGTGTAAATTATTATTGAACTTTACTGTTATATATTTAAACAATTTTTAACTTTGGGTGTATATGATATTCTAACTGTGATATAAATAGAGTTTTACAGAAATTAGTAACAGGTAGGTCAATGACGAGAATGACTAATAGGTTATGTCATTGTTTATACTTTATAACATTTTGTCTTTCTATAGAACAAAGAAATAACCTCTTTCGCTCCTCAGTGACAAAAATAAGGAATTTTAATTCATATTTCTGCTTTCAAACCCAGTTTTTATTTTGTTCAAATGATGAATTCCTTGTATTATTGTTCTGGGAGTTGCCATCAGTGCTGCAGGTCAAGTTGTATGTCGACCATGCAGGAAGCAAAATTAGTTATATGCTAATGGATTACAGTTTCTTAAAATATTTATTTATTTCAGTTTAAGAATAATTTTACTTTTGAAATATACACTATCTTTTGATGAGTACAGAATTCTCAAATTTCTCAGCCAAACAGTAAAGAATTAGGGTAGTATCCAACACTTTTTTGTAAACACATTTGTTGACAGTCTGATTGTAGTCTTTGAAAATTTGCAACTTCTGGGTGTCATATATTGTTGGATGGGCAATTCCGTTAGAATAAGACTGTCACTCATATAAATTATACTACGCTTCTGAATAAAAAATACCACTCTAACGTCTTCACACACACCAAATAAGACAATTTTTGAGAATTACTATTCTATCCTTTTGATTTTGGTAACACATGTACTGTTAGATAGGGCAAGTATTATAGAATAAGACTGTGTTTATCACTTACATGGAGCACGATTTTGAGTAAATTGACCAAAACTGTTTACCTCTTGATAAGGCCTATTACTGAAGACAATTTTTAAAAAAATGGTAAAAAAACTATCCTTTCTCCTTAGATGGTGCATATACTGTTGGATTAGACAAGTCCTTTAAAATTATGCTGTATATATCACTTACATAAGTTATAATACTTTCTTCTAGTTTGCCTCCAGGGATTGGGATTATCATTAAACACCGATATGATGATAGAGTTTTGCAGTTGAACATTACTCCACTTACAAACCTGTCTCACGTACATTTTTTTAAGTATGTACCGGTATTTAAAATGTTGACATTCATACATCACAAGATAGGTGTGACTAGAGCATGATAAAATTAATTTTTTTCAACAGGTTTTAGAATATTTAAGTATAAAAATAAATTATAATAACATTTATTTGTGTTTAAAATGAAAATCAGAGGAGAAAATTAAAATCCAATCGCAGGGCGTTGATCTAAATGATCCTAAGGAGTATAAGATCCAATATGTCGGCATGTATTGTAGATTCTTTAAAATTTTACACTACTTGATCTTGTTTTATACATGTGTATAAATAAAAAAATATTGACTTTGAATCTACACAAAGTTACAAATACATAAAATAATTAAATAAATAAAAAAGCCCCTGTCATCTTTCAATGCTTCATTTTGGTTTAGAATTGTCATCGTAGGCCTACAATCACAATAATTACCAAAACACATAATGCTGATTAACTATGACAAGCATTGGACATGTAATATGGTCTTTTTTTGTAATATAATAACAATATTTATTTAGCAAAAACAATATATGAGTTTATCACATATCTCATACCATGTATTTAACTAGGTGAACTATATTTGACCTGGACAGCTAGTTCATCTGTTTATCAACCCACCCCCACACCAATTTTAAATCTAATAGATCATTTCTTCATCAGGTCATTTAAAGAGTATAACTATTTTATATCTGTAAATTTTTTTCTGTTAACATACTGCGTTAACTAAAATTGACCTCTTTATAGAAAAACTTTTCAGCAGAAGGTCTATACTGGATTGTACACTTGACAGTCTTCTCCAGTAAATAATTCTATTGCAGTTGATTCTTGGACCCTCTACCTGGTGTTACTTTTGACTATCAGTAGACCGGTCAGAGTCCGTCCGTCCCCAAACCATTATCTGAGTTGAACAACTATTGCAGTTAACTTTCTCTTCTCCACTTGGCCAACAGGCAGCGTGTTTATCAGTACATGCCAGAGTTTTGCAGTTGAACATTACTTCTTAACTTAAATCCCCATGATATATAAGTTTTTTCAACTAATTTTGGTTTATTAAAAAAAAAAAAAAAAATTAAATTGTACAATTTAGGTATTTGTTAAAAAAGAACTAAATAAAATTAAAATTTGATCTCTATAAGCTCTAGACAATATCGATTGTCTTTAATAAGTTTAACATTTGACGTTCATAAATAAAGCTGTTATCTCTATTTCAATTTAACACTCCTGGCAAACGCTCGTTGAGCTAAAATCAGTGTGTGTACAAACGCTCACTCCTCTCTCTGTGAAAAATGTTTGCGTATATAAATAGCAGTTAATAATAAACAATAACAAGAAATAATAATTTAAAAAGTAAATAGCAGCAACTAAACAAATTTGTATAGTTCTTTAGAGTTTTTTTTTTTCAACTAAACACTGTTAAATGTAAGTTGAACACTTGAAGGCAGAAGTTAGTCACGCCCAAGACGGACAATAGCTGAGTGGTGGAATGATATTCCTCTGCTGCTGAAACCCCTATATGTGCTAAATTAACATGCAGACCACTTTCTGTCCTACCCAATTATATTGTCACCAATGATAAGTTACTAAATTAATGTGCTTGAAAGAATGTATGTTGTAAAATAACTACCAAACAATCACTTGGAACAGGTTTTGATACGTTTCTAGCCCATAACATTATATAGGTCTAACCCAAAAACGGTTTTAAAATGTAAAGTAGAAAGTTTTTATAAAATTTAACAATTATTTCATTTTAAGGTATATTCCATACACTTCACTTGCAGCTATAGTGGCTCAAGTTATATATTCGTTCACTGGAGTGGCCGTAGCTAAGGGGCTAACTTGCTGGCTTGCCATGCAGTTGGTCTGGGTTTGAATCCCGATGTGACTGTAACAGTTTTTACCCCTATGCCACTTCTGTGGTTTGGAAGTCACGTTAAATCCGGTGGTCCAACGAGTATTGGATACAAAACAACAGGCTTGTCTAAGCAGGCAAGGGGAACTGTGTCTTTATTAGGCATCTCTCTCTCCTAAAAGCCACACTAACGTTTTTTATTCATCACACTGGCCCTGTTCTCATCATTTCAAATAAATCCAAGTCTATAGTACTAATGATCTTATTTGAACTTTCATTTTCAGATGACGCCGTATTATTTATAGCAAAAGATCCACATCTTTGTTTATTACCATGGGGAAGCTTCTTAGTCTTCTTGCCAGGGATGACTCAAATTGTTGCTCCCCACAAAAGTATGACGTGTTCCTCGACTTTGAAAGTGAGTATTTTTTTGGTTCATTTCAGTTTAAAGTTCAAACAAAACTCATCATCTAATTTTTCACTTAGAAACTGATCCACTAGGAGAATCTTTGGAAGTTTTTTTTATTTATACGTCACATCATATAAGCCTCTTTGGAAATAAAGTCTTAAACCATTTTAATTTTTTTCCTGTTATAACCACATTGAATTTTGAAGCAAAATAATAGTGATATACTTAGATTAAAAATTCTTGATTTTATTGGTACCATTATCAGCCTGATATTTTGCATCTATCCTTTTTATTTTTTATAAAGCTAAAAAGAAGCGTTGATGACAGGCCTCAATAAAAAATAAAGCTACTTAGAAGCTATGTGTGCTAATATATCATATGCTGTTTCAGTTTATTTTCAATAATGAAATAAATTTTTGGTTTGGTTAAAGGGCACTAGGCCAGGAATGGTAGATTAGGAGAGATAGGGCGGGCATCAGCAAACTTACCTTAGAAGACAAGTCCACTAACACCACAGTAGTAGTAAACAAATACAGTAATAATACACGTTGCACAAATTTTCTGTGCCACTGGCACTTTCCTCAGGTGTGTAGAGTCCACTGTGGTGTTAGTGGACTTGTCTTCTAAGGTAAGTTTGCTGATGTCCTATCTCTCCTAATCATACTTGGGAAAGTTAATGATTTTTTTTAACTGAATAAAGTTAAAGTTAATACTCTAAAAAAGTAACTAATTGAAGTTAAAAGTTAGAATAAATTGAAACTAACTGATTAAAGTTAAATTATTAGAAAATTAACTGAAATTGTAAGTTAAAAGTTAGTTTTGGTACAGTAAAATATACATACACAAATACTTAACCTGTGTTATCTTTTATTATTTATAATATCTTAGATAAATAGGCCTATTTATAATACATTATTATACAATACTATTAATTAGATTATAGCAATTTATACGGTAATTTTTGTTATATAACTGTCCAGAATCTTAAAAATTAAATATTTAATTTAATTTTTAAAATTATTAACAAAAAATGACACGACTTTGAAATTAAAGTTTTACATTTTTAAGCTATACTTTAAAAAATCAATAACTATCTTACAGGAAATTCACAATAGCAAAACATTTTTTTTAATTGGCGCAGATAATAAGAAAGGTCAAATAATATCTGACATGTTGACTCCCAGGTGATTTTTATCAGGCTGGAGATGATAAGGAAGGGTCACTGATAAGAAAGTATGGGGATTTGCTGTTAACAAAAACTGAACAAAATATACTCACTCTATAAGTGAGTGAAAGCAGATCTATTCATAATATTTCAGATAAGCAATTACATTTATTAGATGTTTGCCGTTCTGAGTGCATGTTTTATTCTTACTGAAAAAATTATGAAAACTATATAAATCATTAAAAAAATACAAAACTAATTACCATTGATAATATTATTAATATTAAAGATAGTATTATCATTTTCTTTTCTTTTCTTTTCGACGGTGCCGGTAGCAAAATAATGAAAACAGAACGAAATATAGCAATTGTTACTTGAAATATCGGGATCGGGGTTTTCCTGACTACTTTTGAACAGGACAATTTAGATATGTAATGATCAATTAATCAAGTATTGACAGCATTAACGTCAAAATGCAACTGATTTTCCTAATTAATTATACAGATAGATGGGTAAACAGGTAAAATTCAGTATTAGAGTTTATGAAAGATAAACAAGATTAGGCCCAACACTTGATTTAAAACAAGATAACTAAATGACTATCTCAACTTTATCCCTAAACATAAACTAGTCAAGTGAAATGATCACCCAAGGGACACAAGTCAATCCCACAACAATGGTATACACGTTTGGTCCTCCTTTTTTTATTTATAAGGCAGTAAAATGTGAGTAAAGGGGAGGGGGTGCGTCTTCAAAACAGTGACCTTTCTTGTCGGTGACAATTGGGGATGAGGAAAATAATCGGTCTTTGACCTGAGTTTTAGATACTTTCTGCCCAGTCTACATTTCTCGGACCAAATTGCACCTTTTATCACATTTGAAAAACTAACTGAGTTACTTTAACCGTTAGCCAAATTTTCAACTAATTAAAGTTAGAAGTTAAACTTTACCAAAACTAACGAATAAGTTAAAAAGTTAATAGAAAAAGTAACAATTAAATTTATCGTTAATTATTTTTAATCGTTAATCCCAAGTATGCTCCTAATCTACAATAATGAAACAAGCCACTGAGAAGAACCAAATGTTGAATATAAAGAATAGAAAATGTAGCAATTTTAAACATTACAAATAAAAATTGACCTGCATAATTATTTTGTGAATTTTGACAACAATTGTTGTGAGTTATATGTAATTTTAGAAATGATATTCACATTTTTCCAATAAAAATTTATAAAATTACATATAATATATCCAATAAGTGAGTTTTCTTCAATATGATTTTGGTCAGAGTTTTTGAGAATTAAACTGATATTGGAGTGGTTCAGTAGCTAAGGTTTCAGATTGCGGAGGGCAATGTCCAAGGTCAGACTTCACTTCTTTAGTAAAGTTGACGCATAGGTCTTTGTGATCTAGCAAGTGAAGTTAAAAAAACATGGTGTATCCAAAATAATAAGACATGTAGACTGATTGTCAGAAGTAGTACAGTAGTTGATTAACACTAAAGTTTACTGCAGAATGTTTTGTACTGCAGGATAATAATAAGACACGTAGACTGATTGTCAGAAGTAGTAGTTGATTAACACTAAAGTTTACTGCAGAATGTTTTGTACTGCAGGATAATAATAAGACACGTAGACTGATTGTCAGAAGTAGTAGTTGATTAACACTAAAGTTTACTGCAGAATGTTTTGTACTGCAGGATAATAATAAGACACGTAGACTGATTGTCAGAAGTAGTAGTTGATTAACACTAAAGTTTACTGCAGAATGTTTTGTACTGCAGGATAATAATAAGACACGTAGACTGATCGTCAGAAGTAGTAGTTGATTAACACTAAAGTTTACTGCAGAATGTTTTGTACTGCAGGATAATAATAAGACACGTAGACTGATTGTCAGAAGTAGTACAGTAGTTGATTAACACTAAAGTTTACTGCAGAATGTTTTGTATTGCAGGATAATAATTTGTTAGCACACCTAGATCCACTTAGACCAGAATAAAAAAATGTAATGTAATGTGATTATTGGCCTTACACAGTATTGTGTACTGGGTCCATTTTTATGGCCGCCATTTTAAATTGAAATGGCCATTTTAAAAATTGCTTTAAATATTTGTAGTTATGCCTCTGTTTCTAGTGCTTACATACAGAATATTATGACAGTCCTTGTACATGTTTAGCTGTAATTACAGAACAATCTAACGGATACACAGATAAAACACTGAATAGTTGATAAAATAGAGACCTTGTTTCATTTGGTCAAGAATTCTGTAAATCATTTTCCTTTCATGATCTTTACCAGGATAGGTGATGCATTTTTGCCTGATATTGCTTACAAATAGACAAGTTTTAAAACAGGAAAATCCAATTAATAGCTAATTTGAATATTTAAAAAATAATAAAGATTATCACTTTTTTAGGAATAAACTGTACACAATGATATCATTTACAAAGTTTCTATAAAATCAAAAATTCTTTACCCAGTAATATAATTGGTTAATATTTCATATCAAATAAAAAATGACAGGAAATCAGTAATGTGTAAATTAAAAAATAAATTCTTTGTTTGATAATGTTTCTTACACCGAGCTTGGAATCCTTCTCCCTCTTTTTGACAAATTGTAATGATTGAGGTCTACAACAATTTGCCTATATTTGTAGTTGTGCCTAAAGGTCTCCATTTTTTTTATATTTTTCCTCCGAAGGGTATGGGAAGCCATCAATGTTCATTTTCAGCCTTAAGGTGGTTCGGCTGGCTTTAGGGACAACTGAATTCCACTTGAAGCGCTGACTTTACGTCTGACTGCGATCTACTCATACACAGACACTGAAGCCCTCCCCCTCCCCTGGGATGGATGGCGTATAATTGCAGGAAGTTGTTTAAGCACGATCGTGCGGGTACTGTGTCTCGCTGTACGTGTGCGTAGCGGTTGGATTGTAATATAACATGCGGGTAAAAGTACAACCGAAAGTTAAGTATATAAAGTTAGTCAATTTTGTAAATTGTGTGATATTAAAAAGCTTAAGATGCCAAACATGACATGGTCTTTCTCGTCGTAGTAAAATAAAAACAAACAGATAACGTTCATTATTTAAAATCAAATTTACGAATTTGCAGTAAAATTACATAATTTAAAATAACTGATGAGCAAGACCAGTCCTGTGAGGGTCTGTTTTTAAAATTTCGGAATAGTCTGGATAGTAGGCCTAGTTTCTTTCTGTATGTACTGAGAAAGCCTAAATTTGCATCTTTGAGGTGATGTATTTATAACTATTAACATAATTTTAATGAAAGAACTACTTGAGAGGCGTTTAATAGTTGATATAAAGTCATCGAAAAAAAAAAAAATCGAAATTTTTTGCCAAACAGCCTTAAGGTAACATGAAGATAGATTTACATTTAATTGAACATTTTAACAGCCTTTGGGATGTAAATAATTATGTTTATAGTATTCAGTAGGCTATATTTCTTTAACGGAAGTTTTGTTTATAACAGTAAATTATAGAGTTTTGTTATTATTTTTATTATATTATCAATATATCACAAAATAATCGCAATGCATTGAGCTTCATGGGTACCAATAGTATTATAAGATGAGGGTAATATATTTTTCATTATTTCCAAGTAATATTTACCCAATCATCTAGCACTTTTCAGTTTGGTGTTCTCTATAAATTATGTCATTTGCAAGATAATCTGATTTGAATGTACACTTGTGATAATGCTAATGGTTCCCTGATATCATGTTTATCACTCTTGCTTAATCAATCTTGCCATTTGATTCTCATTTACTATACTAAAATTTTAAACACAAAAATCTATGGCAATAAATCATTTCTTTTAAAGGCTATACAGTACGGGTATATGAATGTTTGTATTCTTTCTTTTATGAGTGTTTGTATGTATGTGTTTGTAAATTCTTAAACTTGATTCTTATGTGAGCGTAAAACTAATCAATTTTTTGTTAGACTGACTAGATTGCTATAGAAAATATAATATAATAGCCTCAAAATTGTATTGTTACTCAAAATATTATAGTCAAACTGTGTGATGTTTGTGTGAAATTTAAGAATCAGGTTTTAACATTGTCATATGTTACTTAAGCTCTTGGAGGATTAAGTTATGTAATACAAATTTTGGGCCGGTTTTTTAGTTAGCTGTTGACATATAGACCATATTTGCCTCATTGTATCTATAAACTTAATTACCTTATAATGCAGGAAATTTCAGTTAGTTAATAGAGTCGTGAGGAGCAAATAATTGTCTGTAAACGTATTCAAATAATTTTGAGTAGAAAATGCAAAATGATAGTATTTCTTACATGGGACCATTCTCAAATGAAAATTGTGCTATTTTAGCGAATTTTCATGTTTTCTTTGTTGTTTTTGTCTTTTTTTCCTTTTTGGTACTCAGCCCCTGAATGTAGACCAGTCGTGGAGGGTTATGTTTCTTTTGTGTGGCCACAGCTGTCCCCTCACTGAGTCTAAGGTTCAGATAATTTAATCCAGGGTTTGTATGAGAAATCTACTGCTATTTTTAACACTTTTCAAGGAGTTTATATTTTCCCCTCCACTTGGCACCAACTTCAACTGTGTACAACTGGCAATTGTATCTCTTCATCCTTATAGTGGCGCAAAGATCAACATACTTTTTAAGTTTGTACCCATGTTGACTAGGAATGTTTTTATCCCATGGTACAGTTAATTCAATGAGAACAGCACTTTTAAATTACTGTCATGTTATGTCCAGTCAAAGAGAAGTTACTGCAAGATCTGTAGGGAAATTGTAGTCCGTTTCCCTCATCTGAAAATAAAATCCAGTCCTTACTCTTCTCAAAGATTGATGGTTCGTATTTCAAGGGTTTTCCTTGACTTTTTCTCTAGACTTATCAAAGATGATACTAGTTGGTTTTAATAAAGTGTTCGCTCTTACAATCGGAAGGTCCTATGCCTCTTTACCTAGAAACTTATTGTGTCTCCAAGTAAATCTTCCTTCTTTTAACACTACTGGGCACCCTGTCAAAACATGAAGAGCCGAAGCTGAGAGACTTGCTTGCTGTGGTCATCTTGTAAATATTGTAGATAGTACATTGACACGGTTGTCACCGGAAACTGTAGATTCTAGTTATGACACCGGCCACTTAAGCCAAAGTTCTAAGATGACTTTTGGACTTTGTTCAAAAAAAAAAAAATATATATATATATATACACAGAGTGTCCCCGAACTCTCTGAGTTAAACTAAAATTGTTGTAAAATTTATTTGTGATACAAAGCAGTTAGTAGACATAAAACAAGTAAACTTAAAAAAGCATTAGATTAAATTGAAACTTTAGTTACATTTATTTTCACATTAGAAACTATGCTCAAAATGTGAGCTCAAACACAGCAGCAAATGAATTTCCTCCATTAATAATTCCAACACCTTCAACAATTCTACTAACCTAGAATTTACAATAATTTTAGTATTTAGTGCACTACTTAAGGTTGAAATTAATTGTTAATTTAGTAACAACGTAAATCATCTGCAAATGTTTTCCTGTTGCTTGCTAGGGGCATTTTTATTACAATACCATCACAAATGACTTTATTGTAATGTTTTTGATGAAAAAACAGAATAGATCGCTGATGTATTGATGTGGTTGACTCGCGCGGCGTAGCACCATGGCTATACACATTGACATGTAAATGATTGAATACAAAAATACTCAAATCTTGATTGTTTGTCATCTGATTTCGTTCATCTTTACTTTTTTGGATTGAAAATTTAATTTGATAAAAAGAGGTATCCTTGTGATTTTTGTTGTATTTCTTACCTTTCAAAAGTTATTAAGGATACAAAATTTCAAAGTGCCGCCATTTTGAAAATAATTAAAAAGGGTTTATGATTTTTTATTTCAGAAAATGGTTTTAGTAATGTGTATATCAAATTTTAACTCTGTTGGTTAAATGGTTTTAAAAATAAAAAAATAATTAGTAAACAATACAAAATGGCGGCTGTATGAGTACTGGAGGTGAAATGGAATTTTTAAATATGATATTATGTCTTGTTTTTGACCCAAAATCAATACCTAAAAATATTATCAGGGAGTTCAGGAACACCCTGTATATATTTTAATAATATTTTTTTTTAAGGAAATAAAGATTATTATTATTAATTTACAGGTTTTTTCTAGTTCTGTGGAATGGACTTTTTTTAATCTGACACAATGTCATTCTTGAAGTGAATTCCTGACATGATATTCTCTTCCAGAAAAACTCTGTATGATCATGAAAATTATGCTGTTCTAAACTTGGTTCAATGATTGAAAGATTTGTATCTTTTTAGTCATTACACAGTAAATTTTCCCTATATTTGAAGTTACAAAAGTTTTGGATATATAGTTGCAAATTGCTTTTCTCACAATAGAAAGTGAATTTGAACATTTTTTTAAAAAGTGATTGAACACAACTTTTTGTGTTATTTTCAGATGCTCAACCTACAGATAGTGAACGAGCAGTGTACGAGGAAGTACAGCAGGTCTTGCTAAACTCCGAGGGAATATTGCAGGTACTGTAACTTTTTTATCATATTTTGTGAGATAAAAATATGTACATTGATAGGAACATATCCATCTTCCGTCGTGAGTCCTTCATTACAACCTTTTCCTTATATTACTCCTCCCTTGTCAATGTATCTCCTCATCGTTGCTTTGATAGTTCTTTTTGTCATCCTCCACTAATGTTTAATCCATTTTCATCTTTCATCTTTTTAACTTGATTCCAAATGAGTGCTTCTTAGAACAAAGTACTTAAAGTAATGATGTTTTACAATTTTATCTCTTGTTATGCTTTTTGTCTTGAGTGTGTTTGTTACTAATAGTTTTGATCTCCAAATTTTTTCAATTATAAATAATAATAATTTACACCAACTTGTTTTATGTATACATTCTACTTATGTTGGTTATTTTGTGCTAAAACCAATATTAAACTTTCTTCATACATAGACTTCCTGAAAGGTGTAAGGAAATGAGTTCTAAAATAAAATTTCAGTATTCATTGGCCAATGCTTCAGAATGCAGATTGCAAGGTACAGGTTTTTTTTTATTCTACACCAGAGCCAGAGGCATTTTACTTTGTGTACATATACGTTGTTAAGGAACAACGGTCCAAACCCATCAGCAAATTCCTAAGTGGACCTCCCAGGATTTGAACCTGTGACCATCTGCATATGAAGTAGACGTACTAACCACTAGGCTAGCAAGAGTTTGAAACCCCAGCTGAGCTAATTGTCAATAAAAGCTTATCAGGATGAAATATTGTTAGTTAACACTTTAGATCCCAGACAAAGATCATTACTTAACTATGAATAAGACTATACCTATCACAGAAATGATATCACTTGCTGGAAAAGAAAAGATCAATTTAAATGAAAACCATACAGACATAAGACAGTAAAATTTTACATATCACAAACTTCTTCATTTTATAGGAATGATGAAAACTATGATTCAATTTTCTCTAATTTTTAAATTGAATAGTTAAAATTACAAGATTCTTTCTATACTAAAATATTGAATCCTCAATGCAATGGCGGGATCTCTAATCAAACTTTTTTATAAATTTAAATTCTTGTTAATACTTTATCACTACCCATTTCCTGAAGTTTTGGTATATTTAATTGCACTACTCTTAAAATTAATCTTGATTTCCTTCTACTATTATATAATTCCTTCAACTCAAATTTAAACTCGTTGATAATGAGTAGTTTGGTCAGGTAAGGCATTATGATTGACATTTTAACAAGGTGATGGAAGAAAATTTATTTAAGTTATTTGCCTAAATGTAAAAATAAACACTAAATAGAAAAAAATTAGATTTTTAGAAAGAATTTAGATTTTCATTGCAAAAACTCTTAACACAATTTAATACTTGCTTGAAAGCTACAACACCATCAAATTAATTTTCAAAATGGGTGTTACTGCCTGTAAATCATGCTATGTCAGCTTTAGTTGTGTTTTAAGGTTTTATTTTTCTAGCATGGATCTGTAATTGGTTAAGTATGTGTGTGTGTGTGTGTGTGTACGCACGCGCGTGCGCCTGAGATTGTATGCATGCATGCGTTTGTGGATGGTTGTGATATATTATTGTAGCTTTATTTTGATTTATGACAGTATTTTTTCATATTTGTCATTGTTCTTGTTAGATACATAGCAAGCCAGATTGTCTTTTTTCTACATTTTAGATTTTCTTCCTTCTAAAAGGTCGATTCTGATCATTGAATATGAAACTTAGTGAACATATTAATATCCACTCTAATAATGGAAAATATCAATAGCTATATGTAAAGGTGGAAATGATACAATTACCAATAATTTCTACCTTTACATATTATAATATATCCAATAGTGAGTTCTCTTCAATATGATATTCACAGCTAATTAAACTGTTAGAAATTATGTACAAGCTATTTATTCATATTGTTTTGTATGTAAAAGAACATAATTGCAGGAGCTTGGTGTTTACAAAGGAGCAGGGAAAGAGATACGAGAGGCTATAACGACACCTAATGAAGAATGTCAGCGACTTGCATGGACCACTGTTCTTCCACTTGTAACAAAGCTGAAACGCTTTTATGATTTCTCTATGGAATTAGGTGAGCCCTGTGTTTAAAGTTTATGTAAATCATTAGTTATAAACAAGAAAGAGAAAACAAATTACTATTCAAACGCTGAGTCATGCGGTACTAGTCCTAAGCAAGCATTAGTCTGAACGACTTTTGACGAATTTACATCGCTTTGCTGGATCAGTATGAATTTTTACTGAATAAGTAAATTTAATCATTTCATTAATAAGACATTGATTGTCAGTACATTGGTGAATATGAGTGGTGAATGAATGAATGTCGATGTTATTAAGATTGACGGTTCCTTAGAAAGAGCCACTTATTTATTAATAGCCCGATAGCCAGGTTAATAAAGGGACCTATTCTGAGCTGGAATCTGAACCACATAGTATTGGTCTGATGTTTGACTAACTAACAAACCTTTTACTAAAAGTTCTCTTCTCTAGACAACAGCTGAACTCTGGCTACAACTCAACATGGAAACCCTAGACTCCTTTAGTTGTGTTCTTATTGATGGTAACCATTGGATGACTAGTACAGATTAAGAGGACTGAGAATAGAGCCTATTGCCCACAATCTTGACAACACTTACGTGTATAGGTTGGCGATATAACCAAACGTATATGGGTGGGCAGGTTTGTAAAACCACCGTTTTATGTAGAGATGCTGAGTGAGTAATGCCACTGTACTTGTATGGGTAGATTATACTGTATATTACCACTGTACGTATATGGACGGTCAGGTGGGTCAGAACTTTGCTACAGTACCGTCATAGTTTTAATAATGAATTAAGTATTTATTAACACAGTACACTTGTTACTATAAAGTCTAATGTTCTTAAGTGGCAGACCAGAAGAGATTTACACTTTTAAAATTGTAATCTTTATTTTATCAATTTCAAAGTTACACCCTTCTTGATCAAATAAGACTCGTTAATATCTTTAGTAAGCTCAGTTGTGTACTTGACAATTGTAATATGCACGCTTCTTATTAACACTGAAGCAGACACACATGTACAACAACACTAAAAATGTCTTCTGAATTCAACTAATCGATAGCGTCAAAACTGTTCACTAATTGTTTTGAGTAATGTTGTTACTATTGTATATAAATTTAAAATACTCGATTCATGCGTATGTAAGAGAACTATTTACTTTAAGAGAAAGCTCAGTCATCAAATACTTAGGTAATTTAATATTTATTTCTGTTGCTGTGCTCACATGGGCTCTTTGGAGCACAACATCAGTCATTGGTTGATTCCTGCCGACACTTCTATCACTGTGTAGTTCATCAAACTTCACATTTAGTTGTTTTGTGACATACAAAATTGGATCGTATGGTGTCACGGACAATGTATATGACCACTGTTAAGAATCATTTACTTTTAGCAGTAATAGATAGGTAGGAGTTTTCACCAAATACTTCCCAACAATCCTGAGGAGGCTGCTAATTAACATAGTTCCTTTGGCGTTTATCACCAGGAGGTTTCCAATGAGAATAGATCTTTACAACTGAAAGGAATGACTGGAACATTTGTTTTGCATATACTAGTATATACATCTTATAATAATCAATAACCATTACTTTTAAGTTTCAATTCACCCTACGTCTCTATGGTATAGTTTCCTCCTAAATCATATGACGTTAAAATATGTTTAGTAAGCAATCGTCATAATTACATTATAATATCAATATATACAGGATGTCCCGAAGGTAAAGTGCCAAACTTCGGGAAATGGTTATATAGGTCAAAATAAAGAGGAAATCAAGAATACATTTTTTCCCCCAAAAACACTTTGTTTATCAGACATCTGCCATTTTGTTTTTTTCACAAATAAATTTTTATCTCTGAGTTGGTTCAACCAATCTTTATGAAACTCTCTATGCAAGTTACAATAATAGAGAGTTAATTTAGAAAAAAAAAACAAAAACTTGATCCAATTAAAAATTTCAAAATGAACAAAGGGTCTCTAGGATCCCCTGGCACTCCCATACCAATTTATAGCTGGTACGTGGCACCATGATCACCTTTATCGCCGCCTAACTGTCTGAACAGATGGAAACTACTCCTCCGAAGCCACCTAGACGCATTTATTCCTGTGCAGCTGTCATGATTGCCATCAACTCCGCTTGGAAGACGGTAGCATGGGCTCCGAGAGGTACAGACAGAACTTTCTGTACACCCCTACTGTACACCCCAGCACTTGCACCTCCCTCTGTAAGTGAGCCGTCCGTAAACCAGATGCTTCCTTTGACGTGTGCAGGCTCGGTACTCCCCATCACAGAGTCTGTTCCCATCACAAGCAACGGGTCCAGACAGTGTCCCTAGATAGTATTTAACCATGGAGTCCTAGTTGGCTAGACAGCCAGCCATCAGTTGTCCTTATTATGCACACCATAATAGATTTACAGGGTTTTCTAGACAGTAACACTTTGTTATTTAGGAGAATGGCAGCAGGCTGAGTTTTTATATTGATGTGATGGTTTAGAGAGAACCATGGAGGGAATGGTAAGCAAACAGAGAACCATACGCTAGCAAAGAAATCCCCTGTTGGTTAGTTATTTTATTAAAGGCTCAAATAAATAATTTTTAAGAATAATCGTTATAACCCAATAAAATAGTACATTGGACCAAGCATTAAATGGGCTAGAATATTTTATTGTTTAAAGTGGTCCATTTTGGTGCTAATAAGAGTAATTTATGGTTTCCCATTATAATATTTGACGGCGCAACTTTTGGCAGCCTAAAAACCACGAAATTTTTGAACTTTGTTAGTTTTTACGCTATATCTCAGAAACAAATGGTCCTATGGATATTTTTACAATATAGTTTTTTAAAGATTGTTAAATTATCTACAATTTTCACTACCTAAATTTCTAATTTTGATAACAAGAGAACTACAGCTGTCAAAAATAAACGATTTTGTCCAAATTTACGAAAAATTGCAAAATCCACCCATTACCTCCTGTTCTCTTCTCTTTATCTCGTCATAAGTATTATTATAACAAAATAGATGTGTTGGCATGATGTTCATACTGACCTATTAATAATTAAATATAAAAAATACACTTTAACCTACTTTGTAAGAACGGAAAGGCGACTTTAACCAACATAGGGCCATAGGTGAATTGTGATAATCACTCATTAAAAAAAAGTAATTTATTCAAATACAGTAGTAATTTTGAGGCAGTAAAATTCAAAAGGAAAGATAAAGTAACCTCGCTGGCCACTGTTGTCAATGGTTTGAAATTTGGAAACGTCAAAGTGACTGTTGTTAAGGCACTGACTGTTTCAAAGAGTCTGTTTGTTGAAGCAGAGCGATTCTGATGTTGAAAACCTATTGACAAATGTACTTGCTCCTTACCCCAAGTTCCTATTCACAGAGGAAGGGATGATAAAAGCAATGAAATCGTCGTTCTATAAAGCATTTACACTGATTTAACCTCCGAAACACAATGAAATCAGGATGCATGAAACAAGAAAAAAAAAACACGAAACCAGGATTCTAAAATCCAAGTACAGCCTATGTCCTTGATGTGTGATTTCTTTTTCACAAAGTTGTCTGGCCCATAAATGATATTTTCATAGACATTGCAAAATGCTATGTGAAATACATCCCTAGCAAATTTGGGTCTAATGTGACAGGTGTTTTTCATGGTTATCCTTTGGAGGAAGGAATCAATGGGCACCAAGAGTGCTGAACGACTCAGACAGGCACGGCTACAAGCGTCAAATGAAGTAGAAGTTTGTGGGGAAGTGATAAACAAAATTCCACAGGAAAAGTTTCTTATGAAGGATAAAAATAAGTCCAGTCTAATTTCCCTGTTATAAACACACACTGAACTAAGTGAGATTCAAGTGCTTCAGACTGCTGAAGATGCAGATATCTTGATCAGTGATACCCACTTGTTCAATAGAATTGTTATAGTTGGAGAAGACATTGATCTTTTGGTGATCATGACTGCTATGGGATATTACCACCAGAACCTCTTCTTCCAGAAACCGGGAAGAGTGTTTCTGGGAACTGTAGAAAAGTGGTTTTTCTCTCAGTTATACAAACATGATCACAATCACACCCTCTTCATCCACGCAATAAGTGGATGTGATAAAACATCCGCTCTTTTTGGTCAAGGCAAAATGAATATCTACACAACGCTGAAGAACGACCCACACTTGCAGGAAACAATAAGCGTGTTCAATAAACCAGACACGACCCAACTGCAGGTTATCAAAACAGGAGAAGAGTTCATGTTGACCCTGTACAATTAATCAAGACCAAATCCACAACTGAACCTCAACCAACTGAGATAGCAGCTTTTTGCTAAGTCTGCCTCAGGAGCAAACTTAGTTTGCCAAGGCTTCCACCAACTGAGGACGCTGTTTGCTATCAAACCCTTTGCTGCTATCATCAGTTACAAACTTGTGCAATCCTCCAATGGATTGGGGGGTGGACTTTAAGCAGTGACGGCAGCATGTAGCAGGACATGTACATTGTACATGCATTTAAGCCGGCCTGAAGTGTTCACTGATCTGCAAACATTGCAGTAGGGTGAACTGCAAAAATGTGGTTGAGGCAGCTCTCGATTATGAGGACGATGAGCAGTTCCCAGATGACCCTGACGATCTAGGAAACGATGACGAAGATGAGGGATTGATGAAACTTGTCAATACAAATGTGAGTATTTTACTTAAATTGTGTATTCTGTTTTCAGAAAGTATAGTACCCAAGATTCTTGGAGAGTTGTGTTCTGGAGCAATGACTCCCACTCAGCACTTGGAAACCCAACAAGCTCTAGTCAAACAGTTTGCAGAGATACTTGAATTTGTCCTCAAGTTTGATGAATACAAGGTAATTAGAATTCATACTTATAGGATAGTTTAAATAAAATAATATTGAATCGAGACGGACTGTTGTAAGTCCGAAGATCTTAGTTGTGGAGTAAGTTCAAGACGTTGAGTTTATATTCTCTGTCATCCACACTATTGGAACTGTACACTTATAATTACTTCTAGAAAATGAAGGTAATTATAAAGTGTCAACTCAGTTTGCTGTAGTACATTGGTCACTTGTAAACCATGGCCTATCTGTGCCTCATGAGACGTAACAACATCGAAACAGCTCACACTACGGTCGGTTTATGTAGGTCTAGTCAATACCATTGTATGGTATGGGTGGGTGGGTCAATACCACTGTACGTGTATGGGTGGGTGGGTTGGTCAATACCACTGTACTTGTATGGGCGGGTGGGTGTAACAATGCACTGGTGGTTGTCAATAATATTTGTTTTGCTGGTTGCCTTGACAATTTTTAATTGAAATTACACAGTGGGGAAGAGTACTTCTCTATCTCACTTGCACCACTTAATTCATCTCACAAGCACCAATGTGTTCAGAAGGAAGTTTTATAAGCGGCCTATCCATAGTCACTATTTTTATGCAGCTAATAAGCAGTTTCTCAGTTTTTGTCGATTCGGATATGGATTCATAGTTAGTAAACAGACCGTTAAAAGCATTGTCAGTTAATATCAGATAGTGCTTTTAATGGAATTACTGACCTCTGACAGTTATTGCTGCAATAACTAGTAATTTTTGCAGTCAGGATGCTTTTTGCAATAAATTGAAGAAATTATGATGTTTCATGCAATACATGTTAAGTGTTTAATGAATTCTTAACTTAAAGATGCTCCTCTTGCCTTTTCAGATGAAAACACCTGCTATTCAGAATGACTTCAGCTATTACCGGAGAACAGTCAGTAGGCAGCGCATGGTCCGTGGGGAAGGGGAGGTTTTGCCTAGAGTGCCTGATGTTTCCAGTGAGCTGGCCAACCGCATGTCCCTGTTCTACGCCCACGCTACTCCAATGTTGCGAGCTCTCAGTGAGGCAACCTCTCGCTTCGTACAAGAGGTTTGTTTAATGTAAAATAAGTATAAAACTATTTAACGAGAATTAAACTCAAGGTATAAACCCTTATGTAATTTTTAGTTTACAAGATAACTATCAATATTTTTCTTCCCTCACCATATGACATAGAGTTATCCAACACTCCGTCTTAACCAACGTAAGGATGCTGTTTTGTTGCTTACTGTACTTGTCTTTATGTTCAATGGGGACTGTACAATGTGAGGAGACTACAGCACTTTTGTCATCCATTCAGGACAGACATCGCTTGTAAGGAGAGAGAATAGCAATTGTGTGACTAATGCACTCATACTCAGTAGTTTCCTGACCGGTCACATGTATTAGTTCGTTGTGTTCAAGAATTTATTTGTTACTCTACTGTGCAAGGCTTATTTATCACACTATTGTATTTGCTATATTAGGTTTAAAAATTAAGTTGTTATTTGTGACTGTACAGTACCATTGTGTTTGTTTATTCCTTATAAATTACTGTAGTTTTATTGAATTTAGGCCTAGTGAAATGGCTTCCAAATGTAAAAGAGTTGTAGTGTCTATGGAAGATAAACTTAATGCCATTTTTGTTGTTATTATAACTGTGCTATCTCACATTTATTAACATTTAAGCCATTATACATAAAGAATCATACCAGGAACAAAACAACTGGCAACACAATTAAGTCCTAAGGGAGTTATGACTTTTTTACTGAACTATTCAAGTACAAAATCTTCTCTCAGAGTCTTTGGGAACCAAAAGAAAGTAGTAATTCTAAAAAAATAGTCTTATATCTAAGAAGAAACCATAAGAAATATCAGCATATTGTAACAGTGAATATTTACATATTGGCGAGTATGAAAATCAGTTACTGTTAGTGAATAATTTTTTTGTTAGGAGCTTTTTTGTAATATGATTATGTTTTGATATTGTTCACGACGAGACTGTTCTAAATTAAGTCTTTTCATTCATAAGTATCCACATCAAGTGGCGTGCAAGAGAACGTAGGGTTTTCTTAACATAGTGTTGAGGAGATTGTAGGTTCTATGCTCAGTCCTGTTAATATTGACATGACGTCCGCTCAGTGGTTTCCATCGTTGTGGACACTACTAGAGAAGTCTGGGATGTCAATGTTGGATGGCAGTCAAGGTTCAGATGTTGTGTAGGAAAGAGAACTGAGTCTCAAGCTTGTCAGTTAGCTGAAAATCAGGCCAACATTATGTGGTTCGGATTCCATGTAAAGCTATAGGTCCCTTAGTTGCCCTGGCTATTGGGCTATTAATAAATAATTCTTCCTGAGGAACAGTCGACCTTACAATGTAACAATGACTACACTCGCTCATCTACACTCATTAAAGGCCTTTTCACACCGAGATCTGTCACATAATGTCCAGTAACGTAACGTAACGTAACGTAACAGGTGGCCAATTCACACCGCCGCAGACGTTCGCGAGGCACTGGTCTGAGTTTCCCTCGTTTTTCTCCCTCCAAATTCGTCAGTCGCTGGTGAACTTCTGAGGTGAGAAGATGTCTAGTGAAACGTGGCATGACAACGCGTTTTCGCAAAGTGTTCCATGGTATAATAATTCGTTCTCAAGAAGTGTACCGTGGTTGGAAAATGAAGATAGCTCAAGTAGTGATGACGAACTTGTACTTTAATATTCACTTACCAACAGAACACATTGGGTGCATCCTATAAATCAACGAAGGCGTAGATATGGTGAATACCATCACCTTATGCAGGACTTGGAGCTGGACGACGAGCGCTTTATAACGTATTTCCGGTTAACAAGAAATGAGTTTGAAGAGGTGTTGAATTTGATTAACCCTCGTATTCGCCCATATCTTAACATTCGGCGTCTTACCAATGAATAATAATTTCTAAGATCCATGATGTTGTAGGACTTATAAATGTTTTGTGTTTTAATATGCAGGTGAGGCATCTGCAAACTTACTTGAGAAGGCAAGAAAAAACATAAATTATCAGTGCCACTAGCACTTTCTTCTGGATGTGTCAACTCATCTCACTTCAGGATATAGAAATTTTGTGTTAAATGTTCATCTCCATTTGTTTTCTTGCGTGCTGTGTTGGTGGAATTGTTTTCTCAGAGATAGGTTTGCTGATGCCTTTTTTTTCATTTCTAAGACGCCGATCGTAGAGATTTAGGTAAATATGAGAAATTTCTTCTCTTATCTAATTTTTGGCCCAGTACTTTTTAACCTAACCTAAGATAAAAGTAATTTGTACTTTTGTACTACTACGAGGAATTAGAAGAGTGTGAAAATCTGCAAATATTGTTTCTGTTATTTGCATTGCACTATGTTTTTATCATATGAAATAGTAAATTAAGCTTACTTCAAAATGAGGTAAACAAGTCAAATAATTGTCAATTACTTTTGTCCAGAATCCAGATATTCCAATAGAGAATACGACAGAGACCCTAAGCACTATGGCCAAAGTGTGCCTTCGCATGTTGGAGAGCCCGTGAGTTAATTTGTTCATAGTTATCTATATTCTAATGTTCATGAGGAAAATTTATTTGGGGTTTTCACAATAAATATAATCATCATAGGAATAGAACATAAAGAAAATATGTAATAGTTGTAATGAAAGTTTCATAATTCAAAAATCAATAACTAAAAACCCAGGTTAGTGGCAGCATAACATTAGGTTATAAAAAAATAGTCCAAATAAACTATAATTACAGAGTGGTACTACATCAAGAAAATATTTACTTTTATGACTCAGACCACTTGTGTAACTGTACAGAAATGCTTGTTTTGTATGTTTACAGCACTAATTGATGCCAGAGAATTATTTTAACTATGTTCAACTCTTGAAAGTTACAGATTGTTTCAAAATTAGAGGGCCCTGTTTCGAATTTAAACATTTGTATTGCAACCCACCCTCGAACTATCAAAACATTGTGCTGGACCCATCGAGGATGGGTGTGAAGGAACCGGACCCAGGAAGACAACACAGAACAAAAAAAAAAAAAAAAAAAAACAAGGTGAATGGCAAAAATATTGTTTATTACAATAAATTAAAAAAACCATATAATTCAAAAGCATTAAAAAAATATTAAGTTACAAATAAAAGGAAATTAAAAAATTTACGGACAAAGCGGGCTGTTGACTGTTTGTGGAAAGTTACGATATTTGTCAAAATTTACAGAAAAATTTAGAAATATACTTTATGGCGTCGAGGCAATAGAAATAAATAAATAAAACAAGATCAACAAATATAAACGGTACAAAGTATCAGTAAAATGTAAGCTATATCAAAAAACAGGTTAGGCCTAATAACATTTTTTTATAAATATAGAGCTCTGGAAAATGTATAACAATAATAAATAAATAATAACAATGAACACATACAAGAATAATTAAATAACAGAATACATGAATGAATAAACTACATCGTGAAAACAATAACTACAGATAACAAAAGGACAAAATTTTAAAACGGCAGCTGAACTTAGGAGGCCTCAGGCAACAAAAGAAGTTTGGAAGGTTTTGGCCAATTTGGAAAAGTTAAAAAAAACAATAGAATTAAATTAATAACTACGCTGAAATCCAGCAGGCTAAACTGGGCAACCACTAATGGGAACAACAAAGTGAAGAGTTACCCGAGAACCCCCTTCTTTAAAAGAAATAACTCAAAAAAAAAATATATATATATAAACTAAACAATATAAAAATAAAATCTAAAAATATATCTTGCTTTAAAATTTCACTGTTCGCCGAAAACTCATTTTGGAGTCACCTGCATGTCAAAGTCTTCATGCTGGACACCGTTGGATAGGCAGCACGGAAAGGAGGAAGAAGTGGCTGCCCCACTGGGACGCAAGGTAGAGGCAAGTCCTAGCCCGTAGGTTCTGCACTGTGCCTCCAGGAAAATGCCGTCAGTAGTCATGCAGGTGCCCGTCCATCACTCTTCAACCCCGGATCCAGGGCTAAATGTTTCTAGCTACAAAACATGTCATCGTTTTGGTGAGCTTGCCGACAACGCCAAGGAACACAGGAAACGAAATCACAGAACACAGAAAATGAACACAAAGACACTAAAACTAAATGGAACACAAAGAGGAAGACTGAGTTGTCCGAGGGAGACGATCGTAATGTGCAAACGGCACAGTATGATGTACATGCTTTTAAAGCTCTAAAGTTACGGTAGAACCTTGATAATTCGACACTGATGTACATGCTTTTAAAGCTCTAAAGTTACGGTAGAACCTTGATAATTCGACACTCAATATTTCAACAGCCCTAATAGTTTGACACCGGTAATTGTGACACAGTGATGCAAAATTTTTGTCCATAGCATGTTGTGTGCGCAATTCAGCCCTGTGCAGAATGAAATAACACTGTCAAAGTGAAAAACAGATAAAATTATGAAAATTTGGACATTTAGTTACTGTACCTCCTTATTACTGCATTGTGCATACTTTAATAACTACTATTGTAACTCCATACCAATTCAGTAGGACATACATTGTTACAGAAATATATAGCTTGTTTTTACGTTTGTTAAATTGTTAATTATTCATGAAGAAAATACACTACAATTTATTTATAAAAATAATTTTGTTTGTTTTATGTTATATATTCCTTAAAGTTAAACACTTTGATAGTTTGACATTTCGATACTTGGACACCTTCATAGTCTGCAAAGTGTTGAACTATCGAGGTATTACTGTATTGATAAATACAAATTTTGATTAATTCTATTACGTAGTTACAGAAAAGCAGCCTAAAATGTACTGATATTTTTCCCAAAATGGCCATATTTTAAAAATTTTATTTTATTACCCAAATATTATGAATAGTAAGGGAAGTTTTAATTTAAAAACTATAAAATCCTGACAGCTTTCAATTTAAAGCTTTTTATATCTTTAAAAAATTTGAAACTGTACTTATTGGTATCAAATGTCAGTTTGAATTGTTTTCTAACATGTAATAAAGTAATTAACAGACAAAACAATAAAGTACGCAAGAGCCCCTACTCACTAAGTTTATAACTATAAAGTACGCAAGAGCCCATACTCACTAAGTTTATAACAATAAAGTATGCAAGAGCCCCTACTCACTAAGTTTATAAATATCATTTCACACATTCATTCAAACTTTGCTAAAAGTAAGTGAATAACGATAGATTTTTTTTATGCTATTGGTTTAATTGTCTACCTCGACTCAGCCATTGTTTGGTTTTCCTTGGTCAAGATTCATTTTACTGGCGATTGTTCTCCTTATACAAATTGTACGTAAGCTAATCAGTTCTGAGTAGTACCTTAATGTGATTAAAGAAGATATTGACTCTACTAAAATGTATATATAGCAATGAAGAGCCATTATACGAGGCTTGTTTTTAAAGTAGGTACCGTTTTGGAATCCTGCCATTGTAGCGCTGCGGTTGGCATTCAGCGCATGCATGCTGGGTTCTACTATCTGTTGGCAAGCTACAGCTGCCGTTCCTTATCCATTTGACTATATTTAAGGTTGCTTATGACTGTTTGAAATTCCTCCTTTTATTAAAAATGCTGGCAACTATAATGTACATATTGTGATAAGTTTTCATAATGCTAAAGGCATGTTAGCAGCTGAAATTTATCGAGAGATCTGTGAAGTTGATTGAGAAAACAGAATGAGTGATGGGATGGTATGGAAATGGGTGAGAGTTTTTAAGATGGCCGTACAAATGTGCATGATGAGGAAAGAAGTGGGAAACCATCAATCATTACTGATGTCTTTGTGCAAAACGTTGATGAAAAAAGTTAGAGGAAACAGACGCTTTACAACTGTATCATTATGCAGAGTGTCTTCAAGTGCCAAGAAGTATGATTTATGAAGTTGAGATAGAATGTTTGAAGTACCGAGAGTTATGCTTACGCTAAGTTCCCTAATTGCTGACGGAGAATCACAAAAGCAAATGTTTGGCGAGAATCACAAAAAAAAATAAAAATTTTCTACCAGGTCTCTCACATTCCTAGAGCATTAGAATAGTGATGGTTACGATGTTTAAAACCAAATTGTCACGGTGATAGACTCACGATGAATGTCAGTTGCTTTCACGCCTTAGCGTTGTGAAAGCTTACACAGCGCATAATTTACAGTCGGCGGCATTTTTAATCGGAGGAGGAATTTTAAACAGTCATAAGCAACCTTAAATACAGTCGAATGGAACTGTAACGGCAGCTGTGGCTTGCCAACAGATTGTTGTACCCAGTGTGCATGTGCTGAACGCCAACTGCAGGGCTACAGTAGCGGGATTCCAAATCGGTACTTACTTTAAAAAATATGTCTTTAATGTTAGGTCAGTGAAAGAAAGATTTATTTTGTGATTGACAACATCATTCTTATCATGGTTTTCAAAGACTAGTAACTAGTTAGCAAAATAAAAGTGATAATCGGTATTGCAACTAATAGAAGAGGTAGGTGGAGGTAGTTTGAAAAACAACAAATTAAATAAAAAAAATACCTGATATTGAAGTTTCCACTTCAGTATGCTTTATCTTTTTAAAACACATTCATACTTATTTGAGAGACAAGCACCTTTAATCATTTTTAGTTTTGTGTGACATTTGTATAGCATTGTTTTTCAGTTATAAAGGCAGTATTTAACAATCATAAAAAGATTATAGAGTGAGAGTAATAGTAAATTATGGTCAGACATTGATCTTAAATAGACACAAATGGATTTTTATCTCATGTTAAATTCAGTGTCTCTAATTATTAGCTATTTTGAGGTCCAGCAATGGAGCGCTTGTGTAGTTCAATGTAAATGTAAAATTCAGTTTAAACCACATATGGCGATTGACAGCATTACAGTAAAGTCAAGTTAAGTTTTTTCCAGTGAATAATTTTGTAACACTCGAGCCTCCCACCCTCTACCTGGTGTTGACTTTGGAACTACTTACAACTCCATCGACTATCAGAAGACCGGTTGTCATCTGTCTACTATTTGATTTGAACAGCTGTGACAGTTCACTCTCCTTCCCCGCTTGGATACCAGGCAGCGCCAATTATCAGTAGCCGACATGCTTACATTTTTTAACATGAAGGGGTCAGGAGAAAAACGATAATAGTCACAAAAGAATCATTTTTCACCAGAGACTTTTTAAAGTTTCAAGACTTATAGGGAAAAAAACCTTTCCGTCAATAAAATGTAATTATTTATGTAGTGTTTCTTGATTTGTCCTTTGTTTATTCATCAAGTTTCAAAAATGTATCTCTTTTGGAATGGGGTTAATTTTTATTTGTTCTTTGTCCTTACATGGACTCTCATCGTTTTTCCCCTGTACTATTGGAAACAATAATAAAAAATCTAAATTATATCTTTCTTATGCATTTGTATTGCCCTAAATATATAAAATAAACTAAACTTTCCAATTAAAATAGGTTTTTGTGAAACTTTCATTAGAAATAACCAAACAATGTCCAGAATGCATACCTAACCTATTGTTTTAGGAAAACATAATATTAATTACTTACTTTAGAATCAGTTATTCTATGTATGATTCAGTTACAAAATTAATGTAAATTAATTTTGAAACTGAATCATATGTATCAAAATTAATGTAGAATTAATTACAAAAAAGATTTAAGAATGAGCGTGGTTTCAAATAAACATATCAACGTCTCTAATTCTTCCATTCCGTCGCCTTTTTCTGCTTTCGCCTACACAACACTGAAAAGCACTGTCACTATCATCTGATTCACTCATTATCACTACATTTAAACCACAAACACTAACTTAAATACTTTCTATCCCAAAAAAAGAAGACAAACTTTAACATACGCACACTCTGAACAGGAACAGTAACAACTGAAGAAATAGCTTGAATTTATGGAGGGGAGGGTGCAAACGTGTCTGTATTTGCATGGACTCTAATCAGTTTTCCCCTGACCCAAGTGACTCTGAGCATTATTCCCCGGGACTTCATTTATTTTTATTGATTTCCTGCGAACTGTGAGTGTTATTTACCTGAATGGAATGCACGTGGTAAAAATATAGCTACTACTGATTCTAAAAACATATTTATCTCAATTTTGAAAATTTTGGACAATGATTGTTTTTCCCTGACCCCTTCATATGTACGGTATTTCAAATGTTAACATGCTTTATAGGACAAGTGTGATTAATGCACTCTTGAGACAGAGGTTTATAAAAATAAAATAAAATTAGATCAATGGTTATTGGTATATATTGTTGCTCTTTGGTAGGAGCCTGATAGCCCAGTTTCAACGTGAGGAGACCCAGTTGTTTGTGCTGCGAGTGATGGTGGGACTTGTGATCCTCTACGACCACGTACACCCTCACGGCGCCTTTGTCAAGGCCAGCAATGTTGATGTCAAGGGCTGTGTAAGACTTCTCAAGGACCAACCAGCTGTACGTTCTGAGGGCCTCCTCAATGCTCTCAGGTGTGTTTAAATCATGAATACAACGGCTAATAAAGAGTTATTATAGTAAAGAACATGAATAATAACTTAGTCATATTATATGAATTTTACTTTCTGAATTTTGAAAGTATTTATTTATTTCTTTATATTTATTCATGAGACGCCGATCGTCAAGATATGGGCGAATATGGATTTCGAATGAGTGTGATGAGTGTAGATGAGCGAATGTAGTCATTGTTACAAACTAAGGCCGACTATTCCTTAGAAAGTGTCATTAATTAATAGCCCAATGACAAATGAACAGCCGGTGATTATCAGCTGATCCCTTTCAAAATGTATTGACTTTGATTGGGATCGAAATGAGAACCTGGATTGTACCAACTACGATACCGACAAATTTTTTTTTCTAAATAATAAAAAGTATTTTTTTTCTAAAAAAATCTTGTACTTATGGAGCAAATTTAAAATATTTCCCTCTTTTCTTTAATTCATTAATGTTTTGAAAAACTATTGGTAAGAAGCAACAGTAGGCACACAGAGAATTAAAATATAACTTTTTCAATAGAGTTATTCAGATAATTCTTTTCCTGCTTATAGTTGCTTTAGAGGAACATATTATTAATTATTGCTATTTGCATACATACTATTTACTTGAGGTTGTAAAGTATATTCTATCCTAGTATATATGGACAACAACAGGTGTAATTCACAACAACATATATATTGTACAGCTTTCAAAGCTAGCTACCAAATTAAAAAGAGGCGGAATGAAAAATAAAAAATCAGATTGATAAATAAAATCTAAAGTATGAAGTACTCGTGTCTCAGTGTTTAAATATTGATCTCCCTCACAGAACTAAATTCAGGTTTTGTAATTATCTGCTTCTGTGATTGAATGAAGACCAGCTAATACTCACTTAAAAGACTATAGTGTGCAATCATTAACTATGTGATTCATAGTTTGAATTTAGACTCCACAATCACATGCCCTTCATTTTCCATTACCTCTACCATGGCTTCCAGTGCTGTGCAACATAGCCTTTCTGTATTAATAAGGAACTTCTGCAATATATCCCATAATGTGTTGGAGGCCTTAGATCTAGAAAACCACCTATTCGATTAGCTTCCCCGTTAATTTCAAACTAATTTTCGCCAAAAAATAACTGGGTGTTAACTTGGTGTATGTTTGACGGTCGAAACAAGTTTCTGATATAAGACCCTATGACCGTCATGGGTGGAATGAATCTTCCTCGAAAGGAATGGACTATGTTGAGTCGCTTTCGCAGAGGTTTTAGAAGATGCAACTACTGGAAATATAAGTGGGGATCGGCAAATGAACATTCCACAATAGTTTTCACATACAGGCTTCTGGTAGACTGGCTACTGTTTACACCACTCAATACCTCCTCTCCAGAGCTTGGGCCCTGTCCACTGTCTCACAGGATAATAATCATCTAAGTAAAGAAGCTGTTCGCAACCCCATCATACATCTACTATATAGGGCTGTAGCTGTGAAGCTTCGAAACATCCCCTCAGACATATTTGTGTCACAAGTACACAACCAAATACCTAAATGAGGAAGCTACTCCGAAGCTGAAGTGCTGTTGCAGTTAGGCTTTCACGCAAGTGCAATAACTCACTCACATATATGTATTTGTGTCACAAGTACACAACCAAATACCTAAATGAGGAAGCTACTCCGAAGCACATTAAGAATCTGTTGGCGACATGATGCCATGAGCGCAGCGGGCTGAAGCGCTGTTGCAGTTAGGCTTCCACGCAGGTGCAATAACTCACTCACATATATGTATTTGTGTCACAGGTATACAACCAAACACCTGAACGAGGAAGCCACTCCTAAGCACATAAAGAACCTGTTGGCGGCATGATGCCATGAGCGCAGCGGGCTGAAGCGCTGTTGCAGTTAGGCTTCCACGCAGGTGCAAACTCTCACTCGCACGTGTGTACATTTGTATATCTAGTGGTCCTGTTGAACCCGTAATATTTTAGTTTATTGTTATGACTGCTTAGGAAATACCTCACCAACCCGCCATGACAAACTTTTATATACTTGTTTTGTACATAAGGTTTTAATCGAAATAGTAAATACAGTAAAAAAACTAGTTTTAGCACTAACATTGAACTACTTCGTATTATTGTTTGAGTTATGAACAATTCATACTTGTTTAGTTAATTAATCAGCTAAGATTCCCCAAAAGATTTCTGATAATCTCTCTATCATAATAAGGTTTTATTGTTGTAACAAAGTTTTTTGTAATATTTAATGTATTCAGCATGTACAGTAGAGCCTCAACTATCTAAAATTGGTATAAGTCAAACTTAGGCTATCGGAAACATCACCCAACTAATAAATACATTTGAATTAGAACCTCACATTCCCTGATTATAATCGTGGTAGGACTTTTAATCCTTAATCTACAGTTTAACACGTTCGCTGCTAAACGTAATATGCAAAACTACTACCTGCATACTAAAAATTTAAAAAAAAATTTTTTTTGTAAAAACTTACCTTTAGGCGTAAAAAGTCAAGGGATGCACTCAGAAGTTCCATATGGGCAGTATTTATGGCCGGAAGTTACATATATGTAGCGTGCCCTATGGGGAACGGCAGCACCTGGGTAGTGACTTGCAGTGTAAACGTATTATGTTTTTGATAAAAATAGCACTGATTATTAAATACACATAGTTTTTATATTACAAAGTTTGATTTGTTTTCTAAATATAACTGGTAGTGACGTATATGAGGCGTGCCCGATGGGGAACAGCAGCATCTGGGTAGCGGTTAGCGTCGTATACTTCTTTGGAATTAGTTGAATGTAGCACATTTATTTGTATTCACTTAGTTATTATATTCAATAGACAAAAACTAATACTTTAAAAATTAAAATTATTACTCTATTTACATTTTTCTGCATTCTTTTGTGGTATATTTTCTTATTGAGTATGCCACTTATCAAAACAAGCAAAACGCTCCTCCGACTCACTGGAGCGTTGTCCATCATCAAACACGACCCTTCCTCGACTGCACGAAGGCTGGTCCATTGTTATTATCACAAAAATAACAGTAAACACGTATATAGTAAAATACTCTACCACAATACACACTAAAATGTACACTAATAACTAATAACAATAAATAAAAACCATAAAAACACACATCCAATTAGCGAAACAAACACGAGAAATCTCACCCCACACGCTACGCACAACAAAGACTGACAGTCATGGCATGCTGCCGATAAAACCGAGCATTAGTCGAAGATTGCCAAGCGTTCCCGATGTCGACCGCCAGCGTGTGGGAAGCGCGCGGAGCCGTTCCCCATCGGGAACGTCAGCACTCAACGTGTTAAGGGGCTTAGATATGAATTTAATGTGTATCAATTCACAGTAAATTCATTTTCTCATGTATAAATTATGCATGTCCCCTGAACTTCAACTTAAGAGTTGAACAGTTAGGCGACAAAAAAGTAATAGGCTAAAGATAAATTACTATTAGAACATTATCAAATTTTATTCATTGAGATAACATTTTATGCAGACCAAATTAAGAAGCATAAAAAACGAAAATTATAAATTTTAATACCATATGAAATTTATAATAGCGATTTTAGAACCAAAAGTTTGTTTATTGAAATAATTGTCGTCCATTATTTTTTTAAGCTATGGCTCTACTGTGTTAGTTTTCAGATAGAACATGATGAACAAATTCACAATTGGTTAGATTTATGATGTGCTAATAAATATTGTAACTGACCTCTGAGTAAAATTTTAAGTGTAAGGAACACAAAAAAATCATTAGAAGTATTATAATCATTAGAATTATCATTTCAAGCCAAAGATTTTTTAATTATGAACACCTGATTGGTAGAGATCATCTTTAACGAGCAACTCAAGTATTTTATTGCCAAATTAAACCTAAATTGAACACAATGCATAGGTAAAATTAAGGTATTATGTTTGAATTTATTATAACTAAGATCTATAGTTCATGTGCAATAAGTAAGAGTAGACCTATTGATTTTACCTTTTAATAATGAATGAAGATTTTAAAAGAAATTAAAAATGTAATAGGTTATAAAAATATTACACATATTTTAGTAGTATATTTCTTTTCCTAACTACTAGAACCATCTCTTTTATTGTTTATAAAGTTTATAAAGCACAACTTTATTCTGCAAAGTTTCTAGAATTTAGGCTAATTTTGTTCCCTTATATAAATTAACAACTGTGTCAACAATAACTATAATTGTTTTGTTAACATTCTTTGTGTAACATGGGGCTTAATTGACTGTGTCCATAGTAAAGTTTTTAATCTGACCCTCATAAAAACACCTTGTTATTGTAGGAAAGTATGTAAAAACTGGCTTACAACTAGCAAAGAATTATTTTTATGTCGTGCTTAAAAATGGAACTTACTTGATAGTTAACTTTTGATAGTTCAGCTTGTGAACTTCATTTAAAAGTGAAGTGCCGATGGTCACTTTAAAAAAAAGTGACGTCAGGATAGTCAAAATTCTGGAGTGATGTAGGACTCCATTTTAATGCAAAAAAAAGTGACGTCAGGATAGTCAAAATTCTGGAGTGATGTAGGACTCCATTTTAATGCCTAACTATGATGTCACTTCAGCGTCTATGGATGTTGTTCACCACTGGTGCCAGTTTGGGATTGTCTACTAAATAGTGTTTCCGCCAAAAATGTCATGAAAATAGTGTATTAATTTACGTTTTATACTCTTTATATGCTAAGAGGAATATACTTTATATAACTCTTAAAAGTATTTTGAAGTAAAAAAATATCATCCTGCGTATCTTAGGCTTAACAACTATTGTGGCGTCAAGCCTAGATTACTATGTTGGATTGACATCAGCATCGTTATCAGAGCTGTCGGAATTGATTTGTATTTACTATGAGAGAATTGATTTTAAATAAAATAATCTTCCTTCATTGGAAAAAAGGTATATACACATATCTAAAATAAACGTGATGTAACAATTAAGTTGGCACAAGCACGATAAAATAAACACACACAACTAAAATAACCAATCAGGAAACGAGAAGCACTGAAAGAAACATGATTGTTACAAAACGCTGTTGGTAATGCAATCTTCCCCGGCAATGGCTGAGCTGAATCTGAAGAAATTTAATGGAAATGAGAGTGGGACAACTTAAGACGACCTCCACAATCAACATGTGAAAGAAATTTTTTGATGTATCTGTGAGTACATACTTTAGAATAGAAGTAAGAGAGCAAGTGTACAATATCTTGCCAATTGTGAATTTATTGTTATTTATTACTTCAGTTTTATTTTTAAAGACCGCATTTATTTGTCATATATCTTTTAGCAATATTTATACTATGAAATATAAAAAGGATGGATATGCAGTTATACCTATAAAAATAAAGTTATATTTTGTATTATACATATTTTGTTGTATTATACATACAAAAGAAGGCTGGCTGATAATTTAAAGACTTTTTCAGTGTGAGTTGTAAAATATAAGCGATTGTATCTGACTAAATAAGATTTGTCAAAATAAATCTAAAAAACTTTTGGGGATTCTCAGTAATATCTATTTATAAAAACAATATTTATTATTAAATGTACAAGATTTTACTAGCAATTTAACGTGTTATGTGATTCATATGAATTAAAAATATTACATATAGGTAATGTAAATCAGAATTTTATAATAGCTCCTATAGTACTGTATAAGCAGTTAATGTAATTAGGAATTCCAAAGTTGTAAACACTCATAGATTGGGGGTGAGGAAGGATCTCGATATACCACTCCTTTTGTCAGTGTGTATTGATTTGAAAGTTATTCTCACTAAGGTCACAACTGAATCGGGCACCGAGTTGTCTAGAACTGTTCGCTGATGGTTCCAAGTGTGGCAAAGGGCAATGGATTTGACCAAATCTAGCCTACTTACAACTTGGAAACATTGCACAATTCCCCTGGCAAAACCGATTATTTAAAGAAGGATCTTAAAAGTTTTTGTACCAAAATTGTGTGATAACTGTATTTTTTTCACTATAGAATACTTAGGATAAAATAAGGGAATTTAAAGTTTTCTAGGTTTTGTTTTCACCGATTTCTCTAAAAATAATACACCTTCATCATGATTGAAGATAATACATTTAGTATAAAATTAGAATATTAAGCACACAGATACTTTTACAAAAAAATTAGGTACAAGTATTTTGTACAGTAGGTTTTGTTTTAAAGGGGGCCATTTCTCTTTTCAAAAACACCAAATATGTGGGTTTCTATTTCAAGGATTTGGTCTGTAATAATGATTTTTTATTGTAACATTTGAAGTGTAATTTGATGATGGGCGAAGAACTGTTCTTCTAAGTCGTTTTTTGTAAAAAATTGAGTATTTTCATAATTTTTCTTCAGTTAAATATATAAAACTTTAATATTGTCATTTTTAAATTAAAAAACTCATATTTTTTTTAATGAGTGAATGGTCCACTAGATTGGATCTTTAATAATCAAACAGTGTTTACTATTATTCATTATGGTACTACTAGGTTAACCCTCTAGGTGTCGCACTGAAAAACCCTTAGCGTCACACGATTTTTTGTCGTTTTGCAGAATTCTATCCAAAAATCAACAAAAAATATAAAAATTGACTTAGAGGTTACATGTAGTATATTTTCTAAAAGTACAGTAAATGTGCTATCTAGTGGTGTATAGTAAAATTCTTTTACCTTATGTACATGAGATCCACTTTACGCCAAATTTGAAAAATTTGAAATTTATCTTTCTTTCTGTTCATGACCAGGCATATGAAACTTAATTATATACACAATACCAAAAATCCAAGATATACATATTGTTCAAAATTTTATAAGGAAAAAGAATATGTCTAGATATGTACAGTTTTTACAATTAAAATTTTCAAAAAACACAAAAAACTAAAATATGTACACTGGCTAAAATCACTGTTTGTGAGCACTTATTGAAGATGCACCGTCTTCCTTTTCTTTCGAGCCTTTAGGGGCCTCCAAAAATGATCCAGCTTATGGAAACATTCCTTATGCACCCCACAGTTACATCCTAGGCACCAATATGTTGCCTTTCTTTTGCAAATAGGACACAATTTGTTAGATTTATTAGGAATTATTGTTATTTTGTGCAGAGTATCACCTGAAGGGCCAGCAACAGGAGCTATGTCTCTGGTATATGCCAGGGTTTCAACAATACTAATGTAATACCTTCTTCTATCAATAGGTTTGTCTGTATTTAGGGTGTATAAAATATGAGAATTGTATAGAGAAATGTCCAAGAGATTGTAAAAATTGCGTTTCCAATATTTAGTTGTCTGCGGCTGCAAGAGAGATGGTAAACAGCTTTATCACTCACATCAACCCCTCCCATGTATTGGTTGTATTTATCTATAATGATTGGTTTTTTAAATTCCCTTCCTTTCTTGCTCTTAACCAGCTTATCTTCGGCAGCTTTCCGAATCGATCGATCGTACTATAAATTATACGTACGTAAACAGGTGTGTGAATCATCGCCCGAATTCGGGCGAAAATCACCTAGAGGGTTAAGTTAAAGGGCACTAGGCCAGAAATTAGTATATTGGAGCGATAGGACATCAGCGAACTTACCTTAGAAGACAAGTTCACTAACACCAGAGTAGTAGTAACATACACATAATCACACAAAGTTTGAGTCTCTCTCTCTCTCTACTCACCTGAAGAAAGTGCCAGTGGCATTGAAAATTTGTGTAATTATGTGTTTATTTTGTGTAATTTACTACTACTCTGGTGTTAGTGAACTTGTCTTCTAAGGTATGTTTGCTTATGTCCTGTCTCTCCAATATACTGACTCATTATGATAATATAAATAATAGTAAATAAAGTTGAAATAGAAAAGCATGTTTTAGCCTGTTGATGGTAAGATTGTATGTCTACTCTAGGACTATCTTCTTCACATCAGTGGTGTGGCAGTTTGGTAAAAGGCCACCTTAAGTTGAATAAACTTAAATTTTGTTTATTTTTAATAGCAAAAAGAAAATGAAATGAAAAATTGTTTTATTAACAACAAAGTGTACAAATGGCAAGGGTAGGACTAGTAAGTCCTCCTCTCTTACACCTAACCAAATGATGATATATTAATTACAAGATTACCCTAAGAGATATTCCTCACCCCTCCATCGACAATACACATTACTGTTGCGCACGTGTTCATTGTGCTGTTGTGTTCACTAAGGAATCTATCAAAAGGTTGTGTGTTAATGTTTTTATGTAGCTTTATCGACATTGATTTATCATAGGCTTTTATTTGTGTTTCATCTGCCCACTGTGATACAAAGCAACTGTTTATTACTGCACAAATCGTCTATTTTAAGTAGTCTACTTCCTTCTGTCATGTACTTACCGTATGAACCTGCTTATTGTAAATTACCAAATAATTAAAAAGACATAAGTCACATGTTGTGTTAAATCAAGTGTATTATGATTTTAGAAGGCGTATTGATTGTCATAACTAAGTCTACTTTTAAGTCATTTTAAAGACTAAGATGGTAACTTTCTTTAAAGCAGTATTTTCTCTCTACTAAACCAGAATCAGATATTTTGCAGTGTCCTCAAAAAATGTTTCTTGAACAAAGTTTTGTAATCTCTGAATTGGTACAATTGTGAGAATACTAGTTAGAATATTCTCTTAAGATTTTATTTTTGTGTATTTTGCTGATTTAAATTGACACCATAGCTGAAAATGCGTAATTTATTCTAAATCTTGTGCTGATTCCAAAAGTGGAAATTCCTAAATTTATTTAAAAAAATTGTATTTTATAAGAGTTGTATAACAATATCTATGATAAGGTATCTGTCAAACGTGTGGAAATATTTATAATAGTTCATTAAAATCCTTCTTGAAAATATTCAAGGAATGACAACAGCTAATTTCACAAAAAATGTAAATGTTAGTGTTGAAAGAAGGATTCAGATGTTATTGTAAGATAAAAACAACATCAGACTGTTAAGCAACATCGAACGTGGCTGTTACTTGGATGGGTGACCATCTGAGCTATCCTGCACTTGCACTCAGCCCGTCTGCCTGGTCACTGGTGGTGGTTCGAAGTCACCGATAAGCTGTTGGTTTCCAGGTTGTGTTAGAGAGGGCTTCTTAGCCCTAACTTTGTGGTAAAATAAGATTTAAAAACGATGGATTTTAAACTAAAGAATTTCATTGTAGATGTAGCCTGAGATACTGGTTTATGCTCCTCAAATTCCTTTGCTATATCAGATTCTTCAACATAATAAAAAAGGAAACTTATACAAATATTAATTGTAAAAGTAAATTAACTTCATATATTAAAGAACAAAATTAAAAATCCAAAGTAGGCTACTAGTACTTTTACCGTTGAAAACATTAATTTAGGTGAAATTGATCAAAGTTACTGTTTGATTATTAAGTGTTCCATATTCTTACTTTGTGTTGTTTGGTTTTCATTTATTTCATTATCTTCAAAATCCTTGAAACAGATTTTGATTCCTCTCTGGTATTGCTGTTATTGGCTAGTAAAATATAGCATATTTTTCTCTTATGAATCAAAGAGCTGACAATATGAAAACAAAACCGGCTCATATTACCTGATATGAAGACAAATTTATAGTTCACAGCTGTTTGAGACATCTTTATCAGTATTACAAACATTTCACACCACATTTTAGTAAACAGACTACACAGGTCATCCATGCTCATCCTTCACTCATGTAATCATTCATATTTACCTCAAAATACGTACAAGCTGTGTTGGCATCTCAAATCGGAATAGTGAATACTTACATTGTTACAGACAGGTTAATGTTAGGGCACTAGGCCTGGAATTTCATTAAAACAAATAAAATAAAAGGAAAGTAGCATATCTGGTAAAGACCATGGATAGACCTAAACAATATCAGTTTTAAGTGTTGTGTGTATACTAGTTTACCATATATGCTACTTTTCCTTCACCTTTGATTGAAATTTTATTGTTACAAAGTACAGTAAAGATAAACCCAAACCTAATGGTGTGTAGGGAAGGTAGTGCTATAGTGACAGAAAACTTCTCCCACCACCTTCCCCTGTAGTGGATGTGCTGCAATTTACATTCAAGTCTATAAGTTTGTCTATTAATGAGTATGAACTGCCACGACTATTGTATTATTTAGCTCCAGTTCACAAACAGCTATTATATATATCTATTTGAATAAAACGAACTAATGTGGTGGTACAACTGGTTTATTTGTATTTTGTGTATTCGTTGATTAGAATAACATATTCTATGTACAAAAATAGTGTTTCACCTTTGTTTGATAAGATATGACGTGCAATAAATTGTTGAATATGTAAGCCAGTTAATCCTATTACATACATATGTAATTTATTTTATTATACATTAGAAGTACTAAGTAGAGTGATTGTTGTCCGCTTAGCTATTCATTCATAATAACTCATCAGCAATATGATTTCATCAGTGTTTCAAAAATATGTATAACAATTGATATGTATATAAATATGATGATGAACAAATGTTGATTTTAACAGAACTGTGAAGTATTCATAATACAAACAGATTGATTTTATAGTTAATTTGACCATATCATTTAGAAATAAAGTAAGTGTGCCCAATATAGCTTTCAAAGCGTGTTCAAGTCCTGCTCAAACTTTAGTGTTACCAACATTTGCAAGGCAAATATGCTTTTCAAATTTCAGTTTCTTAACCTATTGAACATAAATTATTCATTCTGTAATAATTATAATGCATTAGTTAACCAAGTTTAGTTTGAAATGTACATAGTTAGTATTGTTTTGTGAATGTTTATTTGTTTTGTACTATGTGATATTTTGAAATTAGGACTATATTTGTTACAATTTTGCATTACAAATGATAATTTTTATCTAATTCCTTATGTAACAGTTAATATTATGGGAGTAATCTTTTTTACATTTTCTTCAAAAACGAGAATTTTTTTATGTCCTTTTTATTATATTCGTGGTTTCCCATCATTTATAACCACAAAATTGAGAACAAAAGAGAACATATTTAACTACTATTTATTAACAACTGTATCGTACCTGTATGGCAGTTCTTTTTTATCAAAATTAGTGTTTATCGCTTAGAACTAGAGTAATTACTGGTACCAAAAAATGTTTATGTTTGTAATTCCTTATGTACACAATCTTAGCAGATTTAACCCTTTTAGTGCCGTGACCTTGAACCTATGGTGAAAAGTGCTAAGCAATTCTGAGAAAAAATGTAAGGGTTTACAAAAAAAATCGTATTAAATTTATTTTTGGTCATAAACCTTTGAAATAAGTTTTATTTTGTTTTATGATTATTATTGCACCTTTTGATTGTAAATTATTTTAAAATATTGTCTTCCAAGTATTTATAAACTAAAAAAACATGTAAAAAAGATAAAAATAAAAAAATTGACTGATTCCATAAAAGTATATTTCAGTATTTTTTAAAATTTTTTTTCCAGTAATACTGTCTTATAGTGCATCTAAAACTGAACAAAACTAGTATAACAAATATTACTTTCATGCAAACAATTGCCAATATTTTGAAAAATAAAAATATTTTACAATACGATAATTTACGGCGAAAACATATAAGTTATGGAAAAAATGTATTCTCTGTATTCTTATAAAAAAACAAAGTTATAAGAAGTAAATTACTATATTAGGAGCTTATTCTATACCTAAAATATGTTGTAACCATAGTAATCATAAAGAATAATATAGAAAATAAATCATTACATACCTTATTGATTGTTAAATTCAGATATTCAGAGTGAAAAATCAGGTCTCCTTACAGAAGCATTGAATTTATAATTGTTTTTTTACACTAATCATCACAGTTTACTTTATTTCTATCCATTTTACAATAAAAATGATTAAAACTTTGATTTGAAAACACACGCAAACACCGCTCAGCACAATGTAAACAAACAACTAGCGCAACTTTGTAAACTAATGAAACATCGATATATCAAAGAGTACATCGAAACAAGTACTTCGACGCCTTTAGAAGCTGTCTGCATCGTTACTAGCCAGTTAATACAGTAAGGTAGTACTATAATAAATTAAATACGGATCGACACGCTCCGTGTCGACGGCATTTTTAGCACAGATATGCATCGACACGTAGCGTGTCGTGCGGCACTAAAAGGGTTAATAGGTATAATTAATATAATTTATGCACCATCTTTTTGAAAGAAAATTCATACATATAAAAAAACGAATATGCATGAAAGGAATATTGACAAACCACATCAGTTGTAAAACATTTGAGACGACAAACATTCAACAGTACAATGTATTACATCTTGTCAAAAATTTGTTACAATATGAGTACAAAATGTACAAGCATTACGGTAAACCAGTTTACCATCCTCAGACCAGAGGGATTCACAAAGGAATTGATCTGGTGTCCAACTAATGCTACTTTTATTAGTTGTACAAAGTCACAACCAAGGAACTCACAACGGTTGAGTGAAATTGTTACAACGGAGACTTTTAAAATAATCCTTGTATTCCGAGGATAATAAATGAGGTTTACAGAAATCGTTCACCATAATATTTGTACATTTAGTATTTATACTTTTAACACATTTTTTAAGTGATGTTCACTTATTTATTTTTCTTTGACGAACATGTAATATACTAATTAAGAAAGTAACTGTCAGTTACAATTCATTATTGTTTTTTTTTTTCATTAGCTGGTGTTTAAACATTTAATTCCTACAACATTCTCAACACTTTTCACAAAGCAAATGAGGTTTTGAGTGTTTTTTACTTCCCCATATGGTAATCGCTGCCTTTTAAGACTGTCACTCAAGTCCAGTGTTTTATGCACCTAATTAGATGTTTAAACTTTTATATTTTGTTGGATAGTTTTGGGATATGGATTTCTTCATTTACTTTTATAATCTAAAAAAATACTTGTAGTCCTGGAAATTATTTAAGCTGTATGATTTACTATTATCGCATCAGTGGCCAATAAATGGAACTATATGCTTTGCTAGGATATTTTCCACATAATTTTGTACATTTTGCAGGAATTGTCTCGAATTGTGTGTAAACTTAAAAACCATGGGCCATGTAAATTGGTTCAGTGATGCGAATATTAGTTCAACAAATTTTTATTTATGTGTGCATTTCATTTTCACCAATAACTAAATATTGTCAACTTTGGAAGCATAATGCACTCTTGTAAAGTCAATTGAAAAAAGTTAACTGTTGAAAAAAAGAGCATATTGATGTTCACTTTAATTAATTTAATGCAAGAGGAAATCTGAACATACAGATGTTTCAAACAACTGTAAATGCCATTTAACTTTTTAATTACATAATTTATAATACAGTGTAAAGTAATACAGTAACAGACGGAATCTTTATTTTTATCATGGAAATAAAATATTACTACTAAATGAAAGTTGAAAACTATTTGACAAGAGAATAAAATTTTCACAGTGAGTTTTTCTCTGTAGAACTTTACTTCTCTATACATATTAAAGATATTTTTAGGATTCTATATTGTGCTATATTTTTTATATATACAGTAAAGAAGTTTTACAGCATAGTTTTAACCTTTGATAGCCAACAAGAGTTTTTCCTTTCTTAAATATTTTTATACATGTGTTTGATTAGTTTTAAAAAATCAACTAAAAATACACTGCCGTTTTTAGATTTTATATTTATTAATTTTATATTGTGCCCTTTATTACTAACAAAATTAATAAAGTTTGTCAGTTTTTTTTTTACAAAAATAATTGCTGAATGTTAATAATAATAACGGTGTGGATTGCTTTTAAGTGTTCTTTGAATGTAGCATTTTCTTCATTCGAAATAATTGTAATATTATTATAATTTAATAACCTATCATGTGTTCTGCTGCTTGGTATTTCAGAGTATGACCCTTGTTGTCTTTTAAATTTGTCATATTCATAATGTTTCTCATAAATGCTTTATATTTTCTACCTCTAGAAGTGTAATTAATTTATTACTATCAAAGTGTCGATTTGTTCAAGATATCTTAAGCATATTTTGTGTATGGTATATATAGGCAGTTAAAATCCAGTTTTGTTGTAAAACTATCTTAATAAAATCAATCATGTCTAGTTTTAGATGTAAAATTGATTGTAAATGGAATCTTGATAATTTAAGTGTTATGACATGTTTGCTTTTTTGTGTGTTGGTCTACAGATGGATTAAATAAAATAAAGGTCATTTTATTGGTTTATAAAACTTGGAACAAGTGATTTGAACATTTTTGCACAAGAGTAATTTATTGAATGTTATCTAACATTTTACTTTCTCCCATATGCGTTGGCATAAAGTATTGCGATTGGTCTAAAAATCCATTTTAGGATCACAAAAACCCAAAAAAGTGGTTTTTTCGAAAAAAAATTTTGTTGTCTGCCCGTATGTGCACTTCGTTGGAGGAGACCAATTGGATGGATCAATTTTTATGACATTTGGTATGTAGGTGTATTTAGCCAACATACTCTGACCGTTTTTCACTTTTTAAAAATTTTAATTTTTTTTATTTTTATGGGCAAAAAACATACATAAATGGAATTTTCTTAAAAACGGCTTTAACAATTTTGATTAATTTTCAGGAAATATGTGAATTACAATTTTTAATGTCTCTAACTAGACTAGTTTTTGAGTTATGGAAAAAAAACATATTTGGGAATCAAACTGGCAATGTTCAGTTTTGATTTTTTAGTGTTTAATATGGGGGAAAGTTTGTGCCAATTCTTTGTAACCATTTATTTATGACTACAGTTGACACTCAATAGTCTGATGATTATGAGACCGACACCCTGTTGGATTTCAGAGAGGCTATATGTAGTGCATATGTTTTATATACATATATATTGTACGTACAATAAATGAAGCTTAGGAGATACTATATTGTATGCTGTGTTGTTAAAATACAAATACAATGTAGGATTGTTTTAATTATTAAAAGGTAATGAATAAACATGCAATATAAGTCTAGATAAAATGTATTTTGTCATAAAATACTAATACCAGTCGGCGGCGCGTCGGATTAGTGAGCGTCAGATTGTAGACACTAAAAGATTCATTTTCAATGGTTTTAGCCCCTTAGTTCAATGGTAAAATAATTGTAAGAGTATAAGACTTGCTACACTCCGTCAAGCAGCTCAAATAGGTATTGAAGATCAGTTAATAGTACATGTTTCAATATAAAAAAAAACACGATATTCAGCTACCGAATGTGAAGTTTAAGTCAACCACAGGTTTCATTTTGAAGTAAAATATGATTCAGAAATAAGAAACACTATTAAACGTTAAACTAACAACAGGCATGTCGAAACAATGTTGCAAACTGTTCCACCGTCATTAGTAAACAGACTGGCAGATGCCTGTATACTACTACTGGTAGAACAGTTTGAGTCATGTGTTTCTTTGGACATATTGCTTGTTTAAAATTTATTCAATATTTCTGAATTCAACAACCTGTTTGAGCCGCTCAACAGAGTGTAGTAAGCCTTATATTCTCACAATTATTTTACAAGATTCAACTGTATACACTAGAAGCCTATGGTCTGCATTATATTTCACTGTCTTGATTCATTGTCTCCTTGTTATTTCAGTGTCTAGATTTATCGTAAATCTAAAATATCAAACATTGCAGCATTCAATCCTTCACTTAATAAAAAAATTGAATCAAATTTAAACAGAAAAATTAAAACTATTGCACAAAATAATTTCAGAGAAACACCCTTCTCACATAAAACATTTTGGTATATATCTGAATAAAACATCTTTTACTTTTAAGTAACTTACCGTAGATTCTGTCTAGTAAATAATTTTCATATATTTTTAAGTATTGAAATGAACTGTTGTACCTTTAAAGTAGATAGTTTTAGTTAAGATAGATTTTTTTACCTGTACAGTTTTTGCTTATTTATTTATATATATATAAACAAACGTCAAGTAAACTATTGACGTTTTTTAATTCGATAATCCTATGATTTTATCTTGTTCAAGCCAAGATGTTGCAATTAAGCACCTTCCTTGTTCTGCATTGATTGAAGCTTGCCAGTGACCAAATATGTACCAAAGGTTACTTATTAGCAATTTTTTTCAAAAATGTGATTTCTCTTGTGGCTTTAGTTTACAATTTTATTAAGTTATAATGTTATTCTGTCAATAAAGTAATAAACTATGAACTATCTATATTTATTTTCCTATTTTTAATTATAGTTTGATCTTAGTGCTTTGAAAATTTGTATTGCTTCATAAAAAATGGAAAATTAGTATATTTATTTGTTATCAAATATAAAGATTTTAAACAACACACATTTAATTGTTCATAGGTTTTTTATGGAGTTGTAAGAAGTAAAGTAATTTTCATAGTACAATTTTTTCAATAATTTTACAAAATATAGGCTAACAATTTGATATAGAAACAAGAAGACTGTCCACTTGTATCCCATTAAAACGGTTTTCTTCCTGTTCTACTGACTGCGTTAAAAATGTGCATGGGAAAGTACACTAAATTGCTTGTAAGGTTGGATATGTTTGTTTATCAGTAAAATTATAAACATATTTTTATAATTTTACCTGTATGTTTATGTGAGGTAATAACACAGTATAAAATCGACACTCCGTTAAAAATTGACGACAAGCATGGCACTAGTGCTCGTAGCGACGGGTGCAGAGAAGCACGTATTTCTGAAATATTTATATTCACAGCTGTTATTAGTAAACAACAAATAACCTGTCATGGCCCTTTTTCGATTGATATTATTCCACTTATTTGCTAATCACAATGTAAAACAACGGTATTGGGGTGTAGTTGTTTGCTCCTACTATTTGGATCTAGGATCTAGCGCGCCGCACTAGTGCCACAGCAATGCAATGGGAATGTCTGTACTGGGTGTTTTATACTGTGGTAATACCAATTTTAGGTTAGGTTAAAGGGCACTAGGCCAGCTATTGGAGAGATAGGACATCAGCAAACTTACCTTAGAAGACAAGTTCTCTAACACCAGAGTAGTAGTAACATACACAAATTAAACACATAATCACACAAATTTTCAATGCCGCTGGCACTTTCTTCAGGTGAGAGGGGGGAGGGAGGGGGAGAGAGACTCTGCAGTGTACCTTACAGGCAATCCAGTGTATTTTCTTACACACGTATTTAAAGCGGCCAGACAGTATGTAATTAGCTCCTATACTATTTTCACAGGAGCGCCAGTGATTCCTTCTCTCTGTCAGCACATGCTGAATGGAAAAGTAGCTTCCAGTACACAAAAAGGTATGTGAACCTATTCAGTATTAGATAGTAGCACATGCGCGTGTCTAAAGCAAATTCATTGCTTTGGTCTATTTGTTTCTTTAGTTTAAAACTAAAGGATAATGCGACTCAAACCTGTCACCTTGAAGTAAGGCAGGCTGAGAATCGAAAGTGTGACTCAGGTAAATAGTTTCTATTCTCAAATCAACAAGGTATGTGGAGATATTCACTTACTAATCTTATATAAATGTCATATAATAAGTAATTGCTCAGTTGTATATTGACAGGAAGAAATATGTCTGTCTACAGATTATTGCAGATGACAGATCAGAGACTTATCCTATATATTAAAACAAACGGTCATTTAGTTTACTCACTTTCTGAACTTATTACTTGACCGATTTTGATGAAATTTTTTTATTCAAAATATAATTTTGATTTATAAGTCGTAACGGTGCTAGATTTTTTTAATTCCCATAGGTTTTTACCCTAACTTTAATTTTAATTATTTTGAAACGTAGACAGTTGACGCGAGTATAATAAGCTAATATTTTGAACCAGAGGACATCCCTGCACACTTCACGTGCCAACCCTATCACTCGCTGCGCTCGTGAAACTTCAGCCTTCGGTCTCGGCATGTGACTGTTGATACCAAATAATATTCGTTAAACTATATTAAGTAAAAACATAATATGCCAATTTACTTTGTTTAGTATATTTCAGTAGTAAATGAAAGGAAAATAGCATAGCTTTACCAAAGGTAAGCTGTTTACATTCAATTTTATCTGATAAAACATTTTAAACTTATGTGACCAAGTTTCATACATCTTGTTTCTTTGAATAAAGATTTATTATTTCTTTTAAGGAGAGGCCAATCTCCTTCTTAACCTTACCCTGCCCATTCCTCAGACTATTGATATGTGGGAGGAACTTTTTCAGACGTTGTAAGGTGGCGAACCAGTACAAATATTGTAGAAGGTTGCTGGCAATTCTTCATCTAGGCCAGATTCGAACCAGCGCTATCTCTACTCCAGGCTCAAAGTCCTGACGCCTTAGACTACTCGGCCACCGGCTACTATTATTAGGAAAATATGATTACAACAGTTTTATAAAAAAACCTTGATTTAATCTAGACACTTTATACATAAATGTACAATAATTACATGGCGAGGAAAATATTTCAAGTCAACGTAGGGCGTGGTCTGAGGATAAGTTTTCCTGTGTCATCGCAAGACATGTTGAAGTCACTGAGAACCGAGCGAGTTCTTGATGTGATAATTGATGGTGCTATCACTCGCTTGTGAATGCCCAGAAAACACAGCATAACTAAAAGCAATCAAACATATTCACATTGATAAAATACTAAATATACAAAAAAAGTAAACATTACACAGCATAAATTTATTATTATATAAAAAAGCACAAAAATATTATAGTGATCGATTTATACCTTCCTCAGACCAGAGGGATTTACAAATGCTTTGTATGAATCTCTCTGATTTGAAAAAAGATAAATATGGTTTACCGAAATCGATCATAATAATATTTTGAACTTATTTTATAATAAATTTGAATTGAGTAACATTGACTTGTTTTATTTTTCTACCAACACGTAATATGCTAATAATTAAGAAACCATTACTAAATATATGGCCAGTAGCACTGAAAAAAATCGTGTATTTCAGGAAGTAAGAAAAATTAAAAGGAAGTATTTAAATTTATTATTTTGATTTCTGATTAAAAGTACGACCAAGCATTAAAAAAATTTTTTTAAAGTGGCACTATATTTTATACTGTAACTGTGGAAATAAAGTATTTTGGTTAGTCCAAGCTGAAATTCATAACAAACATTGCATAGAACTGACAAAAAACTGTTATACATTTTTTAAAGTTCTCTTAATCAGTAAAGAAAACTGTGAATTCTACTCATGAACCTGTTTGATAAAATGTTATGATAAATCTGCAAGATAATTTTTTCATACATATTTGATGAAATTAATACAAGATTTTCATGTGCTTTTGAAAAAGATTTTTTAGTTTTAACTAAAATAATTAATAAAATTGAAAGATCAAAATTATAAATTTAATAATCGGAATCAGACACTGTCACAAAAAAAGATAAAATTAAAACAAATATATATATCAAAAATATTAAAATACAATATTTGTAAACTATATTATGCCAGATTCAACGATATGCTAGTTTAAAATAACATTGGATAGTAAAATATTGGATAGTAAATAACATAGAAACTTATTTTTTATTGTGATCTCGGTAAGCTTTGATGACAATGCTTTCAGTAAAAAGCGTTATTTGTTATTTATCATATGATCCATTAAATTGGTATAGCGTTGAATTTGTAATATAGCCTACAAATATTATATTTTAACATTTTTGGGTAAAATTTGTAGTTTTTTAATATTTAATTTTGACATTTTTAGACAGCTGCCGTTTTTAAATGGATATATACAATCAGTCTTTTTACATGAAATGTATTTTTCAAAGATCAACTTTCATACAAAAATTAAGTACAGTATGTCAAACGGTTTTTGAGATATTCAAATCTTTATAAAAACACATTAAGACAGAAAACAAATCGAGAAAAGAAACATGTTATATGGTAATAGAATCTATATTTTTCAGTTGCATCTACATCTACCAATTATCTTGCTGTGGTTATCTTGTAAATATTGTAGATAGTACCTTGATGCAGTTGTCACCAGAAATTGTAGATTCTAGTTATGACACCGGCCTCTTAAGCCTAAATTCTAAGATTATATGGTATAATTTGCTTGTATTGACCTGACAATCTTCTAAAATATATGACAGAAAACACCCTGTATAAATATGGAATTTCCTGACTAACCAGACATTGATACGTGATCAGTTAACTATAACTGAAGAAAAGCAAATTCTGTTTTATTTATTATAAGATTACTCTCTATTCACAATAGGACTACAGTACAACAAATTTTGTAAATAAAAGGCAATTAAAAAATATGTATACTTTACCTAAGATGAAGGCTGATATGGTAAAGAAAGGATGATTCCACAGGCTCTGAGTGAAAGACACTGCAGAAGTTTCTGGGTCAGAAAGCCAAGCAAAAGCTCCAACAGCAGTACAGAGTGTTACTATCGCCAGCAACACTAAATATATCAATGTATTAAAAAAATTTATTAAAATAAGTTTGAAGGTGACATAGTTTTCATACTTCTACTTGTATGAAGATTATGATTTAAATACTTGTAATCTCTAAATTATGGAATGCAATTAATATTTCTCTCCCTCTTGTCTCAACATCTTCAATTTGGAAGCCAAATTGCAATATTCTGTGGTGTTTTAAAAACCTGTAATATATGTATATACATTAATGGTCAAAATAAAGCTTAACATTTCTTAAATTGTAATAAAATAACACTAGTTTCAAGAAATACTATTATCAGATATGTTTTCTCTGAGGAATTTCTCTGAGATATTTATGATTCCTCTTCTTGCTTATCTTTACCGATTAGTTGTTTGACAAGGACCAACATTATTTGACTACTCAGTATTATTCATTTTCTGATAAGTCTCCTGTTGGAGATAGTGATTTGTGCAATTTTCTGAATTCAAAAAAGTGATTCACATTGTGTCTGTTATGCTATCGTCTATAGCGGAAACAATTTTTTACATGGAGAGATAGCAAGATTATTTGGTAACGACCATACAACTGTTGGAAGAGTTGTAAGATGGCTCTTAGAAACAGGGAAAGACGAGGAGCAGTCAACGAACAATTAAAAATGTGACAGATAGGGTTTTTTTAAAGAGTCGAGTGCTCAGGAGAAGAGAGAAGTAATCAACTAAAAGGTATAATCAGAAAATGCTTACTGTCTAGATTTCTGCTTGAAAAATACATAGATGCCTCAATGAGTGTCACCTACATAAAAGGTGACAGGATAAAGGCCCTCCTCTCGCTGCTTGACACAGAGCAGCTAGGTTACATTTGCTCATAACAGGTGATTTGAGCTGAGGCAGATTGGAAATCCATGTTATTTACCATGAAACTCACATGAACTCGAGTGCTTCCGATGGACAAAAGTGATTTGGAGAAGGTAATAAGAAAGACTTCAGGAGCCCTGCAGTTCTCCAAGCCTTTTAGAGGCCGCTCACTTATATTTGGGGTTGTGTAATTTCTGTTGGTCACACAGAGATAGTTGGCCACCGCTGAACACACGAAGATAAGAGTATGATATTATTATTGGACAGCTAATTTGCTACTAATGTTGGAGAGCACTTCATCCTGATGGAAGAAAATGCCTGGCCTATTGAAAAACAAACACTTTGTTCTCAATCCCCAAAGCTCTAACATTTGTTACATTTTAAGTAGCTTCAGTTCAAATTTTTATGAACATCTTATTACCATCCCTAATGAGTTCAAAGTTAGAATTTGGATTCTATTTCTTTATTTCTGTCACAATACTATTTGCATATATGCAACAAATTACTAACAAGACTACTAATTTTATTTAAAAAAACACCTTTTATTAGAAAAAAGATTTCGTACATTAAAATAAACCAATCATATACCTATGATTTGTTTAAAGAAGGTATGAACAGTTCTTGTTTTATTTAAATACATAAACAGATCATTTATTCAATTTTTCTATCTGCCTAGTACTGACAATTACAATCAACTTAGACTTCAATTTTACAATTTACTCACCTCTCCAGCGGTTTGTTGCTGGTTGGAGACAAGCAATAACTTCAGTGAGCCGCCTCTCAAAAGCTTTTAAGTCTGTAAACAAAAATATTTAATTTTGACTAATTTATCTTAAAAAAGTGAATTTCTGAATGTAGTTTCCATTAGCTGATCTGAATTTCACAGTAAACTATAAGTATAGATCTTTACTGCTTTGATCATAAGTATCTAAATGTTCTTTCCTGCGGTTATATCAATCTCAGCAACTAAACAGCATAGAATATGTTCAATTTTAGACATTCACCTTGAATTATGCAAAAATATATTTCTAGCTCTAATTTGAGTATGTTTGAATCTAATTTTCAATTTTAGACATTTACCTTGAATTATGCAAAAATATATTTCTAGCTCTAATTTGAGTATGTTTGAATCTAATTTAAGTTTGTATAGTTTGGAAAATTCAAAGGCAAATTGCCCCCTATAGTATGTTTTTATTAGCTCCACTCATCATTCCATGGATAATTTTTAGCATTACAGTAGACTTTTCTATTGCCTGTTTCTACTTATACTTACATTGGCCCTCCATTAAATTCTGTATATTTCTGTTACACACACACATATATTAATTCAAATTGTACATGAAACGTAATAATAAAACTGAGAACAGCTTCATTTTTATTTATTTATTCTAAATACGCCGATCGTCAAGATATAGGCGAATATGGATTTCAAATGAGTGTGATGATTGATTATAGTCATTGTTACAAACTAAGGCTAACTATTACTTAGAGAGTGTCATTAATTAATAGCCCAGTGACAAATGAACAGCTGATGGTTACCAGCTGATCCCTTTCAAAATTTGATAAGACTCTGATTGAGATCTACCTAAGAACCTTTACTGTAGCTTATAAAGCTGGGCTTTAAGCTTTAACTAACCTACCAATTTATATTTATCAAATACCTTTAAGTAACAGCAACAATGCAGATCATGGGAGCCATCAATGAAATTTTAATAAGATTCACTATTAGGCCACCAACCAATTAACAATATACTTTAGCTTCTGCAACCCCTATCACCTTCTAATGTGTCAGTTCAAGTTTCTGAGGAAAAAAAAAAAAGAAAAAAAATAAATAAATAATAATAATTGTGTTGGCCTATGTGCACATTATCTTCTGTTAGCAATATATACATCCTAGTAAAAGAAAAAAGAAAAAAAGCACTTAGAACATCAATGTGTGAGAATTTATTTTCAAACATCAATTCAATCCTCATCATGGCAGTTGCTTTCAATTCATCAGATGGTTTGTTTTTGGCCAATTTACAGATGAACTGTTGATTGCTGATAAAATGATAAGACAGTGATGATGATCTTTTGCTGGGTAAATAGTTAACTCATAAATATAATTATATTAATAACTCATTGATTAATAAATATTGTCTCAAGAAGAACATCAACAGTGTTTATGCAGTTTCTTGCCACCAAATAAAATTTGAAAACTAGCCTGAAATGGGTCAAGAATAGGCTATATTTTCACAATATATGCTTTTTATTCAACAGAATCACGTATTTTAGTGAAAAATTTGAAAATTTTTTTGACATTTCTGTTAGTTTTAATTATATTTTAATAAATTTTTTTATATTAATGTTTTTTTCACTGAATAAGAATTTGAAAACAATTTGAAAGCATTTTGGTCTACAATTATTTCTTGAGATATAACAGAAAAACTACTTTCGCAGTGAAAGTAGATACCACTTTTAAGTCTCAGAGATACCACTGAAGATGCCACATCACAGCAGAGGCGAAATGTTTAGTTATCTTGTAAGCTTAAATAATGTAGATAGTACTTTGACGTGGTTGTCAAGAAAAATATAGATTCTTGTCACAATCACACCATTACGCTATAATTATATAATAAATAAATAAGGTCTTTATTTTGGAGCGGTTTTCAAGAAACAATGTTGATTTACAAAACAACTCAAGTCTTATTACAATTATTTAATAAAAATGAAATGTTATTCAGTATAGTATATACTACACCAACTATTAACCACAAAAACCAAAATAACCTATATTCCCGCTGGAGTGACGGCTAGCAAGAGTGAGGCCAGGCACCTGAATTTAACGCAAATTACGAATATTTGTTAAGTTTGGATAGGTTAGGTAGTAAAAAGTATTTTCAGGGCGAAAACATAATCGTACTGAAAAACCAATTATATAATCAGTTCAGCATAAAAAACATGTAAAATGAAAAAAAAAAATTATTGAAAAATAACGATTTTTAAAAGTTGTTTTTTTCACTAGCCTATCAGATAAACTAGTTTTCAATTTTTTGGTAAAAACAAGTTTTCCGTAGTTCAAATCAACCTCCTCAAAAGATATAAACTCATATTTCACTACTTTTTCAACAAGACATGGTATTTTCAGAGGTGACTGGCAAGAAAGTGCATAGCTACCAAATCAACTTTCAACCGTAATAGGCGCATGTGTAACGTAATTGTCTACGGCTTGGCGGAGAGTTCTAGCACCAATGTTGAAACGAAAAAGGAGCATGACAAACAACTAATTAATAATCTTGTTTCTAGTGTTCATTATGAAGCAAACCTGGATCGAGTGAAGACTTAGAATTGGGGTATTTAAGAAAAATGAGTCCCGCCCACTGAAAGTAATTTTCCCTGACGAACACCAGGCCAAACTGTTTTCCCAACGATTCTCCGAGAAGAATATTGAAGGTGATAGTGAAGTGAGAATTTCCAGGGATCGGACAGTTCAGGAACGTAACCATCTCCGGAAATTAAGGCAGGAACTTGAAGAGAAAAAGAATGCCGGAGAGAAGGATCTGACCATAAGATGTACTAACGGAGTGCCCTCAATAAACAAATCTAAGCCAAAAACTACTAAAATCCAACGGTCTACTTAATGTAACTTTGTATTTCAAAAACGTTAACGGATTATGAACTAAACTTCCAGCTCTCCGTCAATCTTTGAGTCATATAGTTTATTGTATTGGTGGAAACAAATCTCACAGATGAAATTAATACCTCTGAACTTGGCTTCTTTAATTATAAAGTGTACAGATGTGATAGGTCCCCATCATATTTTTCTAAGGCTTATGGAATGCTGTGTTTTGTTTAATATTAGCTGGATGTATAGTATTTAGGCTATTTGTTTTATTATTGTTTTTTCATGTATGGATTATCTCTTTTGTGTAATGTTAGATATTTATTATTGTTAATTGTTGCTTGGTGTTGTTATTAGGTGTATAGCTATTATTTTGTTGCAAAATTGTTTAGTCTATTTGTAATGGATGTTTATGTCTTTATTGTTATTGATGTATGCATCTGTCGATCATTTATTTATTTATTGTTATCTTGATTGCTGTTTTAGTTGTAACTAATTTATTATTACTAAACATTTTTAGTGTTTGGATTGTCGTTCATTGTTATTTATGTTGCCATATTGGACTAATGTTTGTAAACTTGTAAAATTGGTACACATAGTACCGTTGGAAATAAATAAAATAAAATAAAAAATACTTTTTATACTTAAATCAAACATCCTATGGTTATGATTCCTATCATACTTGATATTATAATTTGTTAATGTAGGCCTATATAAAACAATTGTTTTAGTTTAAATGTGTTGTAATATTTAATTCGGCCCTATGTCCTTAATTCCAATCGGTTGGAAGAAGGTGAACAATACTGGTAACACATTTTCGTAGTGTTAAGACAGGCAATTATTTACTCTGTGCAATGACTCCCAGAGCCTCTGGCATAGATTGCCAAAGCAAACGTACAGTCAACTTTCAATTTGAGTGAGGGGGGAGAGTGGAATGTCCTACTCAAACACGGATGCCATTTCTAGTTTGTTTAAAAAAAGAAAAAAACAACTCTATGGCCAAACACAAATTGAGAATTAATGTTAATCTGAAGTAATACATGAGTTACTATTATCACTATGTTGATTGTAATACATCTTCAAATGCCATTTTTTTTTTATCAACAAGAAATCATATATTCAGATGTGTCTAGAAAGTACATAATTACTATTAGAAATATGCTAGGACTAGGGTACTATTAAATTCAATACTTCTGACAGAAGACATAAACACAGAAAACCACAATTTTGAATGCAACACATACTGGTATGACTAATGACATTCAACATTATTGGTGTGAACTAATGAACATTTTTGTTTCACCTGAGAGACATGACCGAACTATTTTTGTTTATTTAATAAAAGGTAAATTTTCGAGCCGCACTAATCGAATTCAAGAGAGCTATCTACTAACCTTCACATGCCGTTTGTTCAAGAGACATCTTTGTTTTTCTTTTATAGTTTGAACTCAGGTTGGCCAATTCCATACTATGAAATAGTTTTGAAGCCTAAACCAGTTTTGCTAAACTAACTTTATCCGTCCATTATGAAAAAATTTCAACATTTCAACTATGAACACTATTATTTAATTGACAATATCCTTCCTTTTCAAACAACTTTAACGATGTACCAGTTAGAGATGGGTAACTCCGGAGTGAACGACAATAAAGGAACTACTCCGGTTAAGGAGTTACAACTCCAACTCCGAGTGCTAGTGCGGAACTAGTTCATTTCGGAACTAGAATAAATGAGTATTATATGTCATAAATATACGCATATAAAATATACAATACTTTACTTTCTGCTGGAAAATTCCTCAGACATCCATAATTTTTCTTTGTAAAATAATTAAATAAAATACACAATTCAAATTGTTAGCTGGATATAACCTAAAACAATGCAATAATAGACTGGATTTCTATCTTTTTGGAACTACCAACAGAAAGGAGTGAGAACGAGATGCGCGCGCAACCACTGTCAGAGCGGCCGCAGTGTCGACGTATCTCTCCCCACTCCATGGAACTAACATAGTTCCGGAGTTGTTGGAACGATCAAAACAAAGGAGTGAAGTACGAGATGCGCGCGCATCCACTCGGAGCGACTCACTAGAGCTTCGCTCCATGTTGAACTGGAACGACGTTCGGAGTTGGAACGACTCCGCGGAACTAGTTCCGAGTCATTATAACTCCGGAGTGAACTAACTCCGTCTGATGAACTACATTTCCCATCCCTAGTACCAGTGATGTGACAATTAAATTATTTTGAGTGATTGTAAAAAATCCCTGATCAAGAAACAGGTCAAGAAAATACCCCAAGGAAGTTACACCTCTGT